>JAPYZA010000427.1:0-32233 GCA_030522685.1 Eupelmus azureus
GAATAAAAGGGTTTTGACTGCATTGTTATTTATGTGAATCGAGTGAAAAGGCTATTAGAAACATTATGCAAAGTCAATGTCGTAACTGTAATAGATATATTTATTGAACCCCCATAAAAAGTCCACGACCTTGACCCTTCATTCTTCCCACTCACCTTGCCCGTGGCACTAGCAATAAACCCTGCAATAAATAACCGTCCTTTCTCAAAAAAATCCCCATCAAAAAAAGAAGAAAATATCAAACCACCAGCTCGCGTATTGATTCGTACACCGCAAAACTCCCCCGAGCCCGAAACCCAAAAAGACCAGCTCGCCCAAAGAAGCCTGCAGACGTGAAGCTTGCGCAGCCTCCGAGAAGAAGATTTCAGGCAATTTGAGAGCGCTCACGTGCGTATAGTACTATGCGAACGAAGAAAGCAAAGCGCAGAGCCGGAGAGCTAGCGATTCCCTTCGCGCTGCAGCCAAGAGCAAAATGAAGCGGACGGTCCTAGAGGGAAGCCGAGGAGAGAGAGAGGCACGTAGAGTGCACCTCGCTAACGGTAATTCCTCTAGAGCAGTACCGCAAGAAGACGCGCGCACGTTTTCTTCTACCACATGGACGCACTCACATACACAAGTGTGTAGTTGGCGAGATTCCCCCTTTTGTGTCCCCTTGGTACGTGCCGGTCTCCCAGAGGATGCGGATGTAGCCAGAGAAGCAATCCGCGGGTTTCTTGCTTCCGGATGTGCGTTCGGCTGGTTTCTTTAGCGGATTGTCTATGGGGATGGGAGGATGAGGTGGCTGAGGTGAGTGCGTTGGTTGGTGGTGGGAAATAGGGATTTGTTAGCGTGAACGAAGAGGTGGAGGTTCTAGTTCAGACCTTATGGGATGTGAATAGTGTTGGATTGGAGAATGAAGGTTAATGGAGGCATTCTCTTGCTTTTTTGTATCTAAATTTAATGGATTTAAAATTTGAAAAAGGCACAAATTGAAAATGATGCAAAATATTGAATTTTGAATAAATTGAAAAGGATTCAAAATTTCATAAAGCATTCAAATGAAGTCCAAATGTTGTTACAGTATCAGACAAGACAATGTAGCTTTTCAATTATTTGAGGTGGCATCCAATTTACTCATTCCATCAAGCTTCCAAAGAATAAGTTCTTGATAAAAGCCATTTTTGTTGCCTCTCAAACTTTTTTATTTATTTCAACGCAGGATTCGGCTCAAGTTTGTCTTTCAAACAAAGACTCTACTCGTTTCTCCCGAAATTGCATCAAAGTAAGTTTGGATCTAGTATACTCGTATAATGGAATTGCCTCCTTTAGCTGATGAATTACTTTACGAAAGTATTTTCTTGTAGTGCCGCTCAAGTGTCACTTTGTCTTGAATGACATTTTCATTGCCAAATATTTTATCTTCATTCCTTTATCGAAATTTAAAATTCACGAGCAAATAGTCCTGCAGTTTGTGAAATCGAATATATTTCGAGCTAACGGGTTATTTAAAATTTTAATACTGATTTAGTACTTAAAACGTCTCACTTAAATAGTCAATTTTAGTGGACATTTTAAAAATATTTCAGCTCTACTATTCAACAAGAGAACAAAGCAAGCGTGCTGTACTTGAACTATAATTTTTTGTAAACCCCGCCCTTAATACCACCCAGAAAATTCCAACTCAAGCAAACATTAACAGCATTTAAACTCCAACGCGATCGGAACATTACCCAAACATGTGGAATAATTGTATCCACGCATTCCAGGAACTTTAAAGACCAGTCAAATCACCCAGATACGCTCGGGCACAGACATTCGATCCAACAAAAAGCAGTTAACGCCGCCTCGCCTGCGCTCAACGAGCCTTAGAATTATATCAATCGCCGCAAAAAAATCCGCGCTAAAACGGCCGGCTTTAGTTTCTTGTACACACAGAGCGGCTTGCAGATTCGTGGGGGCCCCCCGAGAGCGCGCGACCCATTTACACAACGACTCTGGCGCATACCGTAGCTAGAGCCCATCGTTTTGCCAAAGTAACGGTCGATACTAAACCACTGGCGCAGAGCGTGCACCGGCTCTCTGCTATGGCTGCAGTTACGGGCCGACAAAATCCCGCTGGTAATTTCAGCGTCAAGTCCATCCGAATTCGAGAGCCCCGGGTTTTATTAACGCGAATTCCTTCGCGAAAGTAGCTGCCGTAATAATACGTGCCGGCTGTAGGCGAACCGAACGGAACTGAGCGCGTAATGGTTCGCCGGGTAATAATCGGCTCGTCGAACGGAATATCGGTGAAGTCATAACCTTTAGCTGGAAGAGGTCTGGAGCCGTCGAGGTAGCTTCAAGCTGGCTTGGAAACTGATTTTTTACGAAGTCGGCATGAAGTATTTTGATTTATTAGCGCGATCAACGGAGAGTAAAATATGTATTTAGCTGTAAAAGAACGTCAATGTCATCGGAAGGTTCATTAAATCTTGGTGAATGCCAAACATTCTAGAAATCAATCAAACAACAATCATTTATCCTAAAACAATTAAAATTCCATTCTACAATAATTATTATCGCAGCAACCTCGAGTACATCCATTAACGTAAACTTGTATACATCCTAAAGCGCCAAAAGCACGAACCGCCAAAGTTTCAGCAACAAAACCGCGCGCTCTTGCAAACACAGGCCCTTATGCACACAAGCAAATGTACGAACTAAGACCCGCGCAAAACACGTGCGCAGCTATCCTCGAGGCAAAAGTAGCAGTGCAACGTCTTCGAACTGACTAAGTGGCTTCTCTCTCTCTCTCTCCTTCTCTCTCTGCACGTCTATCTCATTCTCGCGATTTCCGTCTCTCCTTTTTGCCGCGCGTCCTCCCTTTTACTACGGCCATCCTTCTCTCCTACCTCGCTCTCTCTCGTGTGTAACTGTGCATTAATTATGTAACCTGTCGGTAATTCAAACGGAAAAGGGTCTCCGGAATGCGCGCCGGCTGCAGCAGCACGCGGGAGGTCGAAGACATTTCGAGGGAGTCGTATAAGCACGTGCTGCGGCTGTTATTGCGCGGGAAGTTCGATATTTCCGCGCGGCAGTGCGCGCAGGGCTTCGATTTCTGATGCGGAGACTCGAGTGTAATTGAATTTTTCGCTGAGGACGCGAGTTGCAGCTTTTCCGCTGGGAAAGTAAGCGGGGAAGGAGCGCATTGATGCGATCGAGGCTGTGTCCGGCTGCGTGCATTGATGAGATGGAAGGATGTTGATGTATTGCGAATGAATGTTAGCAGGGGAGTGGGGAATCAAGTAGTTTTCCGGTTCTCGAGTAATGAATGAAGTAGATAGTTACGATACTGGTTCATTCATTTTTGAAAAGTATTTTAAGATCTTATCAATTTAATTTAATTATGCTATTGATTACCTTAACCGACTACACGTTTGATGATAGTAAACAAGTTTTCATCAATCGCACGTGTGTTTCATAAATTTTTCTTCTAATTATCCGTTAATTTACAAAATCTTGACGTAAAAAAATTAGCAATGACCCAAAATTACAACAATCCAAGCAAAATGACTATTACCCGACAAAACCAGGGCGCATTTAAACGAACGCTCCATCGCGCCGACACTCCAGAAAAGCACTTCGCCAAGCGTTTCATCAAAGTCCGTGAGACGCGACGTTTCGAATTCTCCTCGTTAGCCGTAACAGAGAGGCACCTGCAGCCTCGGCGGTGGCGGCCAAAGCGCTCTCTCATTTTTCCCACCCTCGCTCTCTCTTTCTCGTTTTTATCTCTCGCTCCCTCTCTTTCTTTCCCATCTGTCTCCGAGCGCAAGCGGCACTCGAGCGCGGAGAAAATTGAGCGAAATCCCGTCGTTAAATAATATCGGCGAGCAAAAAGGGAAGAGCTGATAAAGGATGAGATTCTCGGGCGTTCGTTAGGAGAGGACGAGGACGTTTATGAGATGGGAAAGCGCCGGTGGGCCTGCGAGGATTGCGGAAAGGGACGTTTTTCTCCGGCGACGTCGGAGCTGGCTATACGACGAACGGGAAGTGCGACGATTTTCTGATTGCCTTTTGAGAAACGCGCCGCGCGGACGGTAAATAGTGGAACGTTATTTTTGGAATTGCAGCTACGTATAAATCAATAAGATCAAATTGGTTGTAACGGGCGATGCGGAGAGTTACTTTCTATATTTGCAATTTGCGCAAATTAAATCAAAGTAATATTGAAAATTCATTAATAATCAATAGCCAGTCGGATAAACGCGAGTCGCGAGCGCAAACAATATTAACCAAGCGCATAAAACCATCAGCGCAACGGAAACCCGACGCGCAGGCAAAATATTTAAACGCTCAAAAGTTTAATACTCGTCGGTATACTTTAATTACCTATTACAAATAATTTACGATGTCAAAATACAAGATTTAAACGCAGCCGCGCGCTCGCACAAAAATCACTCAATATTTATCATCCAGTCGATTTACCGGGCGCTGCCGTGGCGACAGTAAGGCAAAAAAAACGGCGCGTGACCGGTTTCCGCGAGCCAAAATACAAGCCGCCATACTCACTTATATACGCATATGAAACGGCAAAAAGGACGGCGAAAAATCGGCGAGCGCGTTTCTTTAATGCACTTTTGCAATCCGCGCGATATCAAAATATCGGGCGCAAAAATCCGGTCCCACGGCACACTTTAGCCGGCGATGAATTCGCGTCAACTGTCGCGCGGCTAACTCAGCGTGCTGAGAGCGATGTCAGCTGTGTACGCGAGCGTCTCTGTGCGTGTGTATATCGGTTCGCTTGGAAAATTGTAAAGCGCGCGCTGGCTGCAGTTTGCTGAGGGATATAGGCGAGGCTTGTGAAGCCGGGAGCTGCCGGCGAGCTGATGGAATGAAGTTTTCGTGCGGAAAGTGGTTAGGAGCTACTTGGAAATGGAGGTATTGGTAAATCGGTTTAGTTTTATAAGTAGTTACGGTGTTGATTATTAATCGATTTTTTGTGAGATTGTTGATTAAATTTTATAAAAATGGTCTGTTAATGTGATTGATAATTAATGAAAATAATGTATGAATTTGTTTTATAATTTAATATAATTAATAATTAAGTCGCTTTGCCTAAGTAAAAATTTAATCAATGAGTCTGAATTTATAATTTTCGTTAGATGTTAATTAGGGCCTAACTAACTTCAACAATTATATTAATAATGGGGCAACTCAGTTCGGTCTTAATTAAAAACCTAACTAAAATCTATTTGGGTTCACAAAGTTTTTTTTTAACTTTGAAGTTCATTATTTTTTTATGATTTTTAATCAATCTACAATTAAACGCGTATCGTTGTTAGAGATACATAAATAAATAAATAAAATAATTAATTTTTTTCTACATATTTTATCGTCGCTCTTAACTATACTTCAACAAACCTATTTATAAAACGCTTCCAGTTTCAAAAGCAAATTAAACCCTTCAATTACACCCACACAACTCCAACTCCGGAACAAGCTGTCCCCACAGTTCAACAGCGCAGCAGCAGAAGTCATTCGATCAGCTACAGCGCAAAAAAAAGCTTCCGCACCGCCATCTCTCATTGGGCTCTCAATGCGGTAATTGAAGGGTCACGGAGCAGGCGCGGGCGTCGACAACGAAGAAATCTTCCGGACACACCAACTCTTCCCTATACGCACGCGCGCTCGTATCGACGGCTTAATGGGTTAATGAAGCGCGCTGGAATTGTTTTGGGTTGGTGTATACGAGCTGCGGTGGCGCGATTTTCGATATTTTTTTTTTAATGAGTTTTGGAGTTAATGTTTTGGAGATTTTAATTATAATAGGTTTCGTGTAAATATATGTTTAAATTTGGGTAAATAGTATTCATTAAGTAAACCTATTATATAATCAAAAAATAATAATAAAATAATAAAGAGCTTTTTTTTAATGAATTTTACATACTTTTAAATTATTTGTTCGGATAATATTTTTATTATGTATTTCATTTTCAATAATAAAAACTATTAACACATCCAGTTTTATATCAAAAACGAATTAAAAAAGAAACGCTCTTAAAATCACTAAAATACCTTTCACAAAATCAATCTTCCCACAGTTTCTTCGCCCGACAGAGGAACTAACCAACGTTTATTTAATGACTTCGTGAAAATGACACCGAGGAAACGGAAAAGCAAATAAGCCGGCGCTCGCCCAACTCACCGACTAAAAAAGTGCGGGAATTCATACCGTATGTGATGCATCTGCTCGCGACTCTCCTCCAGGTTATTTATAGTCCGACAGAAGTCGAAAAGAAAGCTCGCACCGCCAAAAGGCAATAGAAAACTATGTGTATATGTGGGAGCGAAATGTTACGCAGACTCCGACTTTTTGGCTGCTTTTATACTTTTCATTCATGATTTCTCGAGAAGCAGATGCTACTTTTCACGTTTCGCTGTTGGTGTCAGGGACAATAAACTTGGAAGTGTTTGCCAAGTTTGAGAGCAATTGGGAGGAATATTGAATTAAGTATTTAGTATAATGAATTTAGATGAGCAGTTCCTTGAATAAGAATTACACGTTTTGAATTCATTTTAATTTACTTTATTTTATTTTATCAATTATTTATTAAAACCCGCATAAAATATTAAAACGCAAACGTATGTCTCACTAAAAATTCCCTTAGAACATTATGCACAACATCTCACAGCGCCTCAACAATTCACTTTAAAGCCAAAAAGCCAACAATTTCAATTTCCAGCCGAAGCTCGCCACATTAAAATGCAACGTTCGCTCGAAAGCCGCAAAAGCCTTCCCCGCGGCGCAAAGAAAGATCCCCCCGGCTCTGTGCATTTTCTCCTCTTCCTCCACGAGCTACTTTGTTCGTCCGCACGCGCGCGCAGCGAATAACAAAATACATCCCAGCCGCTAATTAAAGGCATAATTTAAGCTTTAATTAGACAAATGCGCAGCGGCGCTCGCCTCCTCACAAAGGGACTCGCCAGTCAAACCGGCCCGAGAGAGAAAGACGAGCAGTTAGCAGTCCGTTTATCAGCAAACTAGAGAGCACAGCCTCGCAGTAATTTCCAGCAATCGGAAGTCGTCAGGCTCGTCTTCATCAAGCGCGCACACGTTTATGAGGCCTCGTGTGCCTCTGCCTGCTGGCCTGTATATATGTATGTGTGTTTAGACTGCGTATGTGCCTCGGGGGAAAACGGAAACGAAGAGGCGAATCTGTATTTGCAGGCTTCGATTCGGTTTTTCTCCTTTTGCTCTCTGCAGCCTCTCTCGCTCTTTTCCGCTGGGACGCCTGCTTTTTCGTTCTCTCTTTCTCTCTTTCGCGCAGAGCGGAGGCCCCCCCGTCGTCGTTCCGGCTGTGAGTCACGATTTTCGTTTTTGTTTTTCGAATTTCGCCCGATGGGAATGCCGGGGCAGCGCCGCGGGGAGAATCAGCTTTGAGCTCGGCGATTGAAAAATTGGAAATTCTGTTTGAAGAGGCTTGTATTTTCGGTACGGTTGGCGAAATTCGAAAAATTGCTGTCGATTCGATATACTGTTGTAAGGCGATTTTCCAAACGTACGGGAAAATTGTGAACACTGAAGTCGGGTTTCGATCATTTGAAATGCAACAGTTTATGGAAAATAGTAAATTTTAATATCGCACTCACTTTCATCAAATTATTTATCTCTTTTCTTATCATCCAATATCCTTTTCCGTGCGAGAAAAATTCGATAAAAAAAGCTGCGCGCGGAACGCGAGGTACTTATAATCGCCACGATTACTATTATTATATTACCAGTATCACTGCGGAAGGGACTCTAACTTCCTGTGTGGTTTTGCATGCGATATGCATATGCAGTTTTTATACAGCACACATTCTAACATGATCTGCCGTTCTTACAGAACTAAAAAAACATTTTTGCTATAAAGTAATTTAACGTTATTAAATACACATACATATTTACAGACTATTATCAAATTGATGCTGCACTATTTAACAACGACCTGGAAAAAACTCCACGCTATTAGATACAACATTATTAAACTATCCAAGCAACTCCGTCATAAAGATTAAATCCCCGGCGCGTAAATTAAGTAAGTACATACACAAATCCGAGCAAGAAGCACAAAACGGCTAAACGGATTTAGCGCGTAAAGTAAGGGCAAACTAAACACGCCCAGATGCTCTCGGATAAAGCCGTCCTCTAAGAAAACTGTCCACTCACCGGCAATAAAACCCAGCGAAACCGGCCTTATAAACAAAATTTTTCCTCCCCTCGAACCAACCGAGCAACAAAAACTCTCCCAATAAACCAGAACACACACGCACTCATGCGCACGCCCTATACCCACCGAGAGGGAGAAAACCCGTCCCCCGCCAAAAAGAGCGTAAGAGCAGCAGCCGGTACTAAGTATGAAAATTAATTTACAGCCCCAAAGAGAGAAGAAAGGATCGTCGTCGTCGACGAAAGCGTAATTACGCTCTCATACACCTTCATCTACGCTGCTCTCACACGCATATACGCGCACAGAGCCGAGGGGGGGTATAGGGATTATTATCACTTCCGGCGGAGCGCGCGCCGGCTTGCTTATAAAGCGAATCTGTAATGTCTGCGCGGAAGCTGCGTCGCGGCAATAATCCATGGAAATTATTGTGCCGCGCGTACGTGCGAGCTTATAGGCTTAATCGAGCGCTGAAAGCGAATTTTATGGAGCGGCTCCGAGGTGAGTTTCGCGTTTTCAGGTGCGGCCTGAGCAGGCAGCAGGGGGATAGATTCGCGGTAATCGAAAAACGTCTTGATGCCGCGAGATAGGAGAATTGATTTAGGGAAGCGGTGAAACGTTTACTTTATTGGGGGGAGTGGGCGGGTAGTTGCGCCGGCGGAGATATGGACTCGGAAAGTACTGTGTAAAGTATCGGAGTTTAATTCAAATGTATACGATAGATCGAGCTAGAGGAATATTAAGAGTAATAAAACGGTCGATAGCTGCGTGAGATGTTTTTTTTCTTCGTAGGCCAGACGCTGGATATGATCGGGATCGAAATTATATTTTCAGAGTTTCACATCAATCCAGTTTTTGCGCGAGTAGTGGAAAAAGTCTGCGATCTGAGCGCCATTAAATCTCCCAGTCGCCTAAAAACAACAAGGCGAAAATGAAGTAAAAGAGTGCGTTTGAAAGTATGTATAGAAAAAAAGAAAACCAGGTCTAGATCGTGTACCCGTAAGTGCGACATTCACTGGGCATAGAAGTGCATTGGATTATGAAAACTGGTTCTACTTTCTGTTTGAAAATTCTTAAATCAGCTTTACCTTTCTCCTCTGTTCTATGCGCATAAAATTAATTTCTATCTCGCTGCTATGATTTCAGGAATAAATAACTCAAACTCGATTGGAAAATAATCCTTTGTGTTCGGACTTGCATTAAACTGACTTTTACCAAATTAAAGCCATTATTTTAAAATTGTTTATAAAATACAAGGTTATTATTTATTATTTACATTTTGGATTCGAATAATAAAGTAAATGATTTATAAAATAGGACAGTGAATACGTCATTTCCTTTAATTAATGCTTACGCTTATATACTCTAAATCGTTTTTATCAAAACTATTCAAATTATTGCTTATACACTTATGAATATTTATGTTTACATAATGTTTAATCTAATTCAATAGTGCATTATTAATATTCTATGTACAATTACGTAAAAGTCGTTTATTTTGTTGAATAATACATCCACAACAGAGTGTAAAAAGTCTTTTATGTACAGCATTAAATTAATACTTTTTACAATTAACTCCAGAACATTTTATTACGTTTGAATATATGTAGGAAGAAATTAAATACTACCTTATACTACTAGGGAATAAAAATAGTGATGATCACACTCTTTAAGTAGATGATTTTAAAACCTAGTGCGCATAATATTGTATTCTTCTGAAGATAAAAAAATGCATTCGCGACGCTGGGAAAAATGCATATTTTATTCTTTAGGACAATAAAGAATATTAAAGTAGTCTTTTAAACACTATTTTTAATTCATATATATTTCAATAAAATAACTCATAAAATTAATACCAAATTGCGAGCTACATGTTCCCATCAAACGCCAAAAAACATTACTCTTTAATTCCCATCGATGAAAAAATTCTGTCATCCACTTCATTACAATAACTTAACTTCAGCCGAAATTCAATTCAGCCATCACGAATAAAGAGGATCAAGATTTACGACTCCCTCGATATCAAACCAGCACCACATATATATATACTCCACCAGCAAGACGTTCAAAATCCTTCCAATTCCCTCCTCCACAATTTCTTTTTTCACCCAAACCACTTCGTCTCTACTTTTCATCATCTTCCGTTCTTCATCTTCCCCTTTTCAGCGCAACTCGAGCTTCTTTCTCCTCGAGCATTTTACTCCGACTGCAGCCCTGAATCGTACGCGATTGGATTCGCGAAAATTCTTGTCGAGACGCGCGCCGAATGCCGAAGAGAGGAGCCGGCTCATTGATCCTCCGTGGGGGCTCTAGACGGAAGTTGCCGAGGCTGGAAGGTAAACTTTGACAGGCCGACGTGGATGAACCGGGAGTTCGCTCGATTCTTGTTGCTGCAGCTCATCAGTGCTCGGGACAGGATTTATGGCTTGTTTTCTTTTGTGATGGAGTTCCGGATGGAGCTTGGCTATGGTTTATTTATCATTTTACTTGGGTAATTTATTTCAAGCGGCGTGGAACTCTGATTGAATTAAAAATTTCAATAAATTTGCTTTGAATATTTGATGGTATTGTCGACCGGTTTGATTGTTATGGGTTTTATTACGGAGACAGAATTTAGACTTGGAAATTCTGTGCGATAAAATATTAATGCAATAGTGCAGGTCAAAGGATGAGTAAAATAATTCAAGTGTTTTTGGAAATCAGAAGATGCCATATTTAATTCATATATTGACTAGAAAAAATGTATCAGAAGAGAGCATTATTAAACAAATAAATCGATGGCTGAAGTTTTTCAGCGTGTCTCGTAACTTAAATTCGCACTCGTAAGACGTTGCACACCGGTACATATAATCATAATACCAGTTATTAATGCCGCACGATACTCATTCGAATTATGTGGTTTGTCGTTAGTCTTAATTAAGCTTGATAATTGTTACAGTATAAGCTGTTTAACACGCATCAATATACCTTAGTCTATCTTGCCTCCAAAATACGCGGTGACTCTGAATAACATGCAGAAATCAATGTAATATCTTTACTTTCGAAAAATGTTCATACTCAAGATTGGTAATAATATAGGTGTAATTAAAATATTTAATCGTTGCATCAACTTATAATAAATCCATGCAACTTTACTGCTATATAATTTTTATCGGAATAACGTAACCTTTCATTAACTTTTTTGAAACTGGATTGACTGTACTCAGATGCATTACTAAAATGATATCATATGAGAAACTTATTAGTAACCATTAATAAAAAATTTAAAAAAATATTTATAGTAATAATAGTAAATTATGATTACATTGTCAAGAAACTGATATAACGCTAAAACTGGACATGACTACGAATTTGCTTTGGTCTAAGTTGTACTTGTCAACCTTCTATCTGAAAATAAGAGTTACGTGTACTTTCTAATATTAGTCTCTCGATCGTTGCGTGTTCACTTTCATCGCGAGTCAAGAACCGCCGAAGAGTGTTAAATAAGGTTACAAAGTCTCACGAGACGGACCCAAGTAATGCGATTAGCTGAATCAACGATGGTTTCAGCACGTTCTTAAAAAGACGTTGACTTGCATGTTTTGCAAGCTAATATGATTATACTACATAAGTGTATTGATTTTGTAAGTTTACAAGCTGTTTTGTAATGTAGGCTACAGCCTTTATTCTATAATAAAAAATAAAAGTTCATACTTTCCACATTTTTAAAACAAAACCCATCCACTTCTTACATTAAAATCCGTTTCAATGATTCACTCGACTCGCATTTATACATGATTAACTTTAGCATCCAGTAAACGCAAAGAAACAGTTGCAAAAGGACCGACGCGAAATCCGATGCGTAATACCTTGAGAACTCCGATCAGTCGGAATCGATAACTCACCTACACATCCGTCCCATCATTCAGCCTATTCGCTCTTCAACGATTCCCGTCCCGTGATTCACCTCGCGGGCTCATGCGCATACATATACTTGACTTTTCTTCCGCCGCGCATTCCGCCAACGAAAGTAAAGCGCACTCGCGCGCGCGAGCGCGCATAATCCTCTCCTTTTTTATCCTTTCTGCTCGCGGACGCTCTTTTATCCCCGGCGCACTCGGCTTTTATTGCTTGTTTATACGCAAGGTGAAATCATAAATATTCAGGCGGCAAAAAAAGCGAAGCGCGCTCAATTTCGGATTCGGCTTTTCCTTCTAGGCTGCCTCCCCATGAATGAATGAATCGTTGCGGGTAAATTGCCTTTATATAAGGCGCCGAAAGAGGCGTTTAAAATACATAAAGTGTTGCCTTTCAAAGGCGGCGCGCATAGGCTGGGAATTTTCAATTAAGGGGATGTGAAAGTGCTTCTTTACCGGCAGAGTTGTTTGTCGGAAAAATGGAATCATTTTTTTTACGGCAATGATTGCCGCACTATTTGACTACATTAAAACGAATTTGGATGAGATGATTTTTGTAAGCTAGTTTGTTATGAAAGCTTGACTTTGTGAGCAAGTAAGAAACGAGGAAGCTAAACGGAAGCAAGAAGGAAGTTAAGTAAGCAAAATCAAAATGTAAATTCGTTCGGATTGAACGTAGTACAATAAGGATTATGTAATCCTTGTTTGTATTCTTTTATCATGATATAAAAAATATTACCTACAACTTGCGGCCTACTTCTTCTTTTCGTAAGTGACGGAGTAAATAAATTTTGCTTACCTGTAACCAAAGAAAAAACTTATATTAATAAAATAAAATACATCAATAATCCCACTACTTATTAAAGCTACATTAAATAGACTAAAAAACAAGTTCAAATAGGTTAAGCACCAATGCTGTTTAACCAATATTGTTATTCAATATCCTATATAAACGAATAAAATCAAACTTCATCTTCTACAACCAACTCACATAACCAATCATAACCGACCTCGAGAAAGAAAACGACAGCAGCCAGCCTAGTACACTCCGAGCAACGAAACGCTCGATACAACCTCTATTGAAAGCCCGACCTTTCTATCTCACACAAGAATCCAGTGAGACCGGCAACGGTGCCCAGTACAACCTCTGGTTATGCCATAACGCGTCCGAGCGCTCTCTGTATATATATCGGTCGGAATGCATCGAATACCCGGCCAAGAGAGCTCGAACGATAGATCGGAACGCGCTCGGCGTTATCTCTCCCCCCTTCAGCGCGCCGGCGCGCAAAGTTCGAACAATTATCGATGAAAGAGGTATATATACACGTGCAGGTGAAGCCGCGAGGGTTGCGGGAATCGCTCGCGGAGAGATGATGATCGCGCACACGTCTGGCTGGGCACTTCCTCCTTCTTGCCCCCTTAGAGGCAGCGATCGATTTTGAAGCGGGGCTTTTTCGTTTCCGCGTGGGATTTTTATCGGTGGGAGGGATTTATGCTCGGGCTACTAGGTAAAATAATAAAGTTACGGTTGAAGTATGCAGGCAGAGTCTTTTGATAAGATTTATTACGCAACGCTTTTGAGGTACTGTTATTTTGGTTTTTCGTTCTTTGATAATGACTGGGTTGGAGCGGTTTGAATTCCTGTGAAATTAAATCTATGGCATCCCTTGACAAATTGATACCTGCTCTGCAGAAATTAAAACCAGGATTTTTCTAGGCATTCAGGATCGGCGCATCAATTATAAGAAAATTCTCTACGGTAACTTGATCGTATTTTTAGGATAATTTCTGACGAGGTAACTAAGTATCACGCAATTCTTTTTGTGATGCTTTTATTTTGACGATTTTCGACCATTACCGGTTTTTCTCTGGTTGCTCTCATAATATATTTTTCTGAACAATTTTTATATATATATATATATATATATATATATATATATTTTTTAAGGAATTGGAATTATTTTATAGCATTACTAAAAACTTTGTAATAAAGTTCTGCTAAAATTACTTATTTATATTTATTAAAATTCTTTGAATTCGCTACTTTAAATTATATAATATATCGTTAAAAAATGATGTACTAAATACATAACTACAGAAGTAATCTCGCGTCACAAAAACTTATGGACAAAAGAACAAACCGAAATGAATCATAAAGTAAAACAGCTCCACAATACGTTCTATTTTCTATAGGTACATATATTCCTAAAACGCTCTAGCCCATTCTCATACTCCTGAATCCCTCTTTATCCTATACCGCCCTCAATCCTTTATTTCGCTTTCGTTCCTTTATACCGCTCCGCACATTCAAAATCCTCGTTTGTTCAAATCGCCTGCGATCTTGCACACCCCCTTTTTTTCTTAGAGACACTACAAACAACGACCTCGCAAATGCTCACTAACCCCTTTTCAAAGCCATATCCCGTAACTTTTTATTTGGGTAAGTGGTTTCGCCGGTTTCTCTAATGGTGACGGCTGTTTATTAATTTTCAGAATATGGAATTTTTCGTTTATTGCAAGTAAGAATAAAGCATTTAAAAAAGCATTTAAAAAAAATTATCAAAGTATGTTAAGATAATATTTGACTTAATATTCAGATTATTGTTCAACTCTAGATAAACTTAAGCCGGGGTAATTTATCTTTGCATTGCTTATCTTTGAATATTGCAGCCGAATGGATATCTACATTACATTAAGACTTTACGAAGAAATGAAACTCCGGTTTAATTAGCTTATCCAAGCATGCATGTTCTAAATAATTGCTAGGCTCTAATAATTAAACTCAATCTTGCTCAATTCCATCACTCATGGAAACTCTGTCGCATATGTGCATAAAGCTTTCACTATAATAATATACCGTTCGCTATCGCGAATAAAACCACTTCTAAACGTTAGCTTACTGAAAACAACTTAATAATTAAATAAATAATAAACATCGAAAGATACCATTACTTTATTTCTCCAACTAATAATTGTCACCCGGAAAAAAATGTTCGAAACTCTCCACACCCGCCAACATTTTCCAAAAAGCTCTAAAGACATCCCTCTCAAGCCCCGAATATAAAAAACACGCAACCCTCTCAGCGAACCCTTCCACGTCATAAATAAAAAAGTTACACCGCGCGTCGGCGTTACTCTTTCGCACTACGCGAGTCCCTTTTCTGTTTCCACTCTTTCCGCCCCTCTCTTATTCGCGCGCAGTCGGGTTTTGCTGCCGGCGCAGCAGTTATATACACTGTGACTAGAAGCCTTACAGTACACAGCGCGCGGAGAGCAGCGGCAGCAGCAGTCGCCGAATGACCATTGCCCGTGATTTATTCAGGGTTATTGTCCCACACCGCCGGCGCACGCGCGACCGGCCGTCTCTCTCCCTGCTTCACTCGCATCGCGATATGTACACTCGAGTACACGGGGCGATCCGCGTGAAATTAGTTTTAAGAATTTAAGCAGAGTGGGCTGTGTTTTTGTGAAGTAGGATAAGATTCATGGGGCTGGTTGAGTAAAGCGTGTAAGCGTTTTCTGTCAGTAAAGCTTTTTGGATAATCAATTTTTACATAAAAGCATCGACTTTGAACTTCGTATATTCTACCTACTCCATCTCTTACCTTTAAAAACTAACATCTTTCAATAATTTACAGATGAACCCGAACCACTGCATTGCTCGAATTCTGCAGAAAATTTCTTGGACAATAAAAGCCTCGAGTAAAATTTAAAAAATAATATTATTACAACTTCGAAATACCTCCTCCATTCATTCTCAAAAACATTTCCGCAAAGCACCAAAAACTTCAAAGACTCTCAACGGACCCATATCCTCTACGGATCCCCCCATATACACCCGCGCTCGCGCAACATCCGCCTTCGCGCGCGCAAGAGGGCAAGAACCCTCCTGGACCGCGTTGCCCCCCTCCTACGCTATCGCATAACGCGCCACTTTACTACCCGACGATTCCGAGCTTCTCACTCGCTCTCTCTGCGTCTGCTCTGCTTTTTTCGCCGCTCGGCTCGCTTCTCTCGGCCGTCCTGGCATTTTTGTCTTTATGGCAGTTCTCTCGCACCGGGCGTTATTGAAAAGGTTAATGGAGAAACGGCGCGAGCGCGCACTCGGAAAAAGAAAGCCGAGGTGCTGGAAAGAAATTGTTGGGCGCGAATTTCGCGGGGCACCGGCCGTCAGGCTGAGTGAGTGGCTGTAACCTTTCATGGGAATGCGGCGAGCTGGAAGTTCTTTTGGCCATGATTGTTTGAGTTGTTGGCGGTAATGCCGCAATTTTGGGATTACGTTGTTTGAGAATTATGGAATTACGGATTTTGTAGTTCATTATGATTGGCATTATTATAGTTTGGTTTTTGTGCTTGGAACGGGATTGGTGTGATTAAAATTGTAGTTTACGGGAAGTGCGGAGTATGAGTTTGAGTCAAACATCTTTATCAGGAGTATGCTGCATTACGAAATCATGCAAACGTAAATGTACTTTACAAGCTTTTATGTTGCAGTTGTATTTGTTCACAGATAACGTTTCTTTTTAGCTTTTATTCCATAAAAACTCAGATTTATTTAACCATCTCTAATCATATGCAAAGCTCGATAGAAGTAGTCAACCTCAACCCACAACATACAAGCCATTTTCAAATGATCATACCGCTTGAAACTTTTGCATGTTAAGTAGCCTCGCCTCAGTTCCATCCCGACCCCCGCGCCATTTGCCCCATCCAGAACAAAGAATTTTTCAAGTATAAATTCAAAAGCTTATCGAATGATTATGCGGCCGAAGCAACCAATAACAGGTACTCACGTTACCTTACGATGGCGCCCAAAAGATTCCTATCAGACGCGGCGAGAAATTTTCCTCCAATACCCCTCGAGGAATTCTTAATTCAATTAAACCCGGGGGATCGCCGGGCACATAAACAACGTCAGCGGGAAAAACGGGCCCGCATTGCTAAGGGAATCCCGGCATCTCGAAACGCGCGAGCTGGCGCAGCTAGTCTAAAATTAGCCGCGTCGGGGGACAATTTAACCAGCTGGCAGCCGTATTTAATCCGACAATAACGATAATAGCGCCAGAGGAAATAACGCGCGAGCGCGCCGAGAAACAAAGTATGCAAGAGCAGCAGCAGCGAGGGCGCCGTATTATCTTGCTATTTAATTGCACGCTCGAGCGGTACGTATCGAAAGCCAGGTAGCAATTCGCTCTCGACGTCTGCAGCGGCGACCGGTTCTCTGCCTCATTGCGGCAATGCACTCGGTAGGTCCTATCTTTTTTTTTATTTTGCTTATGCAAAGCTCGCCTCCGGTGGAGCATAGATGCGGTTTCGCGCGCGCGCGAGTTGAACGTTAGATTTTCGAACGGTCGGGGAAGAGAAAATTTTGAGGTAGGTGAGATCGGAGAGCTGAAAGTGGACGGTGATTGGGATCTGCTGCTGGGAATGTATATGGATTGAATTATTCAAACGTTTCTTAGGAATTTTCGATTTTGCATCTTGCGATTTTAGTGCCGGAAAGTGAAAGTAGAAAGTGCGAGCTTTGCTTTGATTGGTCGTAGATACGAAAAGTTTTATTTGCTCAAAAATTGCAAGGTGTTGCGCAGGCTTGAAGAAATTCTGAAGAGACTAGCCAAGTTTTCCGCTGAGCTGGACTTTTTTGATCCGCGGAAAATTGAGGATTTTCTAAAATCGAAACGTTCAGGGCCAGATTTTCCAAACATAATTACTGCAACAATAGTAAATACATTCATACAATATTAAACTCCATACACAATTATTGTTTAAGATCACAAAGCGAGATTACAAACAAATAATTTTCATAAAACTCCAGCAACGAGCGCCCGATAATTGCAAACATTATTTGTACTCAGAGATTTTGATAAAAGATACAATTCAAACAATTTTATCTTCACCGCGACGGAAACGATCCAAAAAACTGCTTACAACCCGGCCGCAGAGACTTCTCAATGCGAAATACGAAGGCAAGAAACAACCTCATTAACCGGCGCGCGGGGTATAACAAAAATAATTGAAACTGCATGAGAGCGCGCAGACAGCATCTTCATCGCTTCGGCTCCTGCACTTAGCGCCGCCAGAGAGAACGGATGCAAATAACATCTCAAATACAATGTATCGGACTGGCTTCCGACTCGCACTTTAGAGGGAGGAGCGCGCGCAGGCGAGAAAACGCGCGACGCCGAGAGGGCAAAAGAAAATGTTTCGCGCTCCTCGCAGCTAGGAGCGGCCTTCTTTCTCTCTTTATCCTCGTTATATCTCCCTCCGTTTTCTCGGCCAAGCTCTCCCGGTAGCCTCCTTTGCCCGGCTTTTTTCGTCGTATTTTTGTTTTGCCTTGCGAGTCTCGATTGCTTTACTGCGCGAGCCGTTTCTATTTCTGTAAAGGCTACGAATTCAGTAGCTTTTTTTACGGGCTGGTTTTTTGCTTTTTACTCTTTGCGAATTAGTGTATGTAAGTGCGCGTGCTCAAAAGAAATCGAGAAATTGTATGCGAGAGTAATGCATGAAAGAGATCATCGTTCGACTTTTACGTTTACTTAATTCCATTCGTGACTTTTTACAAATGCTCATCATATTTGAAATCTCCAAGTTCCACTGAAAAAATCCATTATCTAAAATTACAAAATCTAAGCCCTAGGACCATTTATACAGCAATAACATTTCCCAAACAAATCATTCGACGGCCGATATCGCGCCAATAATAGCACCCCATTATCTCCTCATCTCTCTCTTTTCTCACACTCCCGTGGCTCAACTCCCCATCCCCCCACTCGCATTTCTCTATTTTATCTCATTACCTCTGTGCCGTACACGCACTTTCTTTTTCGAGTCGCGCCGATCCCGCGCGGCTATGTCCGTTAATTAACTCGCTCGGTGATTAGAGCCCCTCGCTCTTATCGAAACCTTCCTCTCTCTCGGCGAACGTTTAACGTGCCTCACATACGCGCGCGTTTACATATACAACGTCGCTCTGTGGCTACAGCCTTGAATCGTCGCTCTGCCACTGAACACCAGGAAGCGCGAAATTACTGCCTCTTTCCTCCTCCTCCTCTCCGGCTTGTCGTCAACTTCCGCGATCGCAGTCGTTATATACGTTTCCTTTTTATCGCTTTTCTACACGAGCGCGCGCAGCGCTTGGCTTTCTTGCACGCGCTGTGTTCGCTTCGCGCGAAATTTTTGTTGCAGAGCGCGAGCGGTGCGGTGTAGAGGATTTTTTTTTTGGAGATTGTTGGGAGGGTGAGAGTATAAGGATGAGCTAAAGCGGTTCGAGGTAATTAGATCGGTTTAATGGGTTTTAGAACTGGTGTAGCTTCGCGCGTGGCTTTGCTCTTTTTGATGTTGCAAGGTGGATTTTTGAAGTGGTGTTTATCGAAATATTTTTTTATGTTTATGTTTAATAGTGGCTGGTGGAGCGAGAATATTTATGGGTAGATTCATTATGAAATTAATGATTTTATTTACAGTTTATTAATTCTTATTTTTTAAATATGTCGAAAATATTAATCATAAATGTAAGAGTTAAACATGTTACTTTAACACAAACGGCTATTAACAGAAAATAAAAAAAGAACTCACAAAATATGACGCTTACCCCTTTCCATCACCCCCTAATCCAACCAACCCAGAATTCCAAACCTAAAAACATTCCACCGCCCTAAAAATCAAACACTCAGCACTCAAGACCTTCAAACCATCGCGCGCCCAAAACGCCAATAACCAACTCACTCACCCTCCGTTCTATTTGCAGCTCTCGCAGCGTTCTGGCGTATTAACTGCGAACTCCGAGGAGAGCGAGCTCAACGAGCAAGCGTCGCGGGCAATTCGCTCTCTCTCGTCGTCCCCCCTGCGCGATCGTCGTCGACTTATCGAGCTCGTTGCCCGTCTATCACCGCGACGCGCTCGGTGCAGTGGAAAACGTATATGTATAGGAGTACGTGTATACATACCGGACGCGCACTGTAACGACCTGCTGCCATGAGCGCGCGCCGACCTTCGCCTAGTTAGACGCAAAAATTCGACGCTGGTTCGGAGAGCTAGTTATTGAGGTTGTGGAATGTTGGGGGAGAGGTGATGGTAGAGTGTCATTAGGTGGCTGCGTTAAGGTAGGCTTGTTGCAGTGAAATGGATAAGTATTTTTTTTTATTTGTGTTTTAATTGTGGGTTGTTTAACGTTGATGTAAAAATTCATAAAGATGCTAAAGTTTGCAGAGTGAAAATGAAATTATAATTAATCATGAAATTACTTAATCAGAAAACGCTAAGGTGATGTAAAAGCTGCATAACAGGCAATAGAAAATCAAAAGGAACCAATGCTTATAAATATTTAGTATTCATATATCAAGGAAGTAGAAGTAATATAACGTAACGACGTTGAAGTAAAATTGTCAATATTTGAAGTAAGAGAGGCACAGCCAATCATAAATCATAAATTTCAAGTTCCGTTGAATAACGCATCATCAATCACACTGAATTCAGCAAAACGATTCTTTCTTCCCACACTATCACTCCACCGCGCACTGATAAAAAATAACGAAGGCAAATTAGTTCATCAACCCGACAATCCCCCGTTTCCGAGAAAAACATCGGCTCCCCAGCATAACTGAAACCGAAGTCGAACAAACATTTCAGCATCCCGCGCAAAAAAGAGTGACGACTGCAGATAAAAGCCAGCGCGCGAGGCGATCAAGAAAAAAAGAGCAAGCTCAGCGTAGTGAATATTTTCAAGAGAGCCGGGCACTGAATTTGTTCAAGGCCAGCGAATCGAACCATTTATGAATTAAACATTCATATTCATATATTCGCCGGATAAAAGAGGAGGGCGTTCATCTCTTTATTTTTGCGCCTCCTGGCCGCTCCGCTACACTCCAGCGGCGCTCGGGCGTTAAATCATAGAGCTTGGGAGATTGTCGCGCAAGTGTGCGCATCGGTATTGACGAATTTGCATAAATTAATCGCATTATTCGGCCCGGGGGCGCCTGAGCGAGGAGCCCGAAGAGAGATACAGACGTCGCGCTGCTGCAAATAAAGACAACGAGAGGAGAGCAACGTACGGGCGCCGATAAATTTAATCAAGATGTCTAAACATAGAGCGAGCTTTAACGCTCGCCGTTATTATGTGCGCTCTGGGTTATAAATAAGAATTTTTTTACATAGGCGAGTGTGTGAGAGAAAGAGAGTGGGTATTATAATGTTGTCGTTGCCTCGATTAATTCGATTGTAAAATATATATCCGGACACGGGGGGAGATTATCGGTGCGCTCTTGGTTGCGGCGCTGGTTGCGTTTTGCTTTATTGCAAATAGTAATAAAATGCCGAGACAATGTAGCTGAGACAAGGTGTTATTTATGTTGGGAAATAAGAGAAAATGGTTTGTTTGAGGATAAACAATGAGGGCGCATTAGAGGAGCCAATTATTCAAATGAATTGAAAGGGAATGATCGGCAATCTGTTTTGATTTTTTCTGCTGTAGCTCTATATCATACCTTATACATATCGTATTGTAAAATTTCTTAGCTATGCGCTGCTGTTGTTCTATTTTGTTTCAAGCAAGCACTTGCATTCTACTTTGTTTACATAATCGAAATGAAACATTTGATTATATAAGACCAACGATAAAATATGAAGATTCATTTTTTGACACTTGCACAAAATTCTTTCAATTTCATATTCCGCGTAAACTCTAAAAATTAAATTTTACCATAACACTCAAATTGAATCCACAAAATTCCCATAATCCAATTCACCGCATCTAAAACCCAAATCCAGCCACCGCTCCCTCACCTTCACCACCCACCTCCATGCCTATAATTTAAACCCCGACGATTCGGCAAACACGAAAAAAAACTCCGACGCATAAACATCGTTTATCCTTCCCTCTCTCTCCGTCATCCTATAACGAGACTGCGCCCTACACCGGCTCGGATTTCCGCGGGGCGCTCTAGCGTTTTCGTCGGATTTCAGAGCCGCCCCCGCTCAGCTTGTTTTCGCGAGCTCGCAGACGTTAAATTAAGGCTTGGGAGCGTCGAATGGCGCAGCCCAGCCGAAAAGCCGGTGTGAATGCGCGCATAAAAGGAAAAGCGCGTGAGCTCTCAGGTTCGCGTCGTCGTCGGCCCCCTCCGGTGATTCAGTGCGAAAATATGGCCCAGCAACGACGAGGGATGGGTTATAATTATTCTGTTATAAAGGTTTTGTTGGGTTGACACATGGGAGTGTAGTTTTGACAATGTATTTTGAAAATTCAAGGGATAGTGAAAAACATTTAACATTTATCATTTTTTGAGTACGTGAATAAATTGTATTTTTTAAGGGATTATCATAACACAAATCCCCATTAAACATCAATTCTTCAAAAACCACTCGTTATCTAACACATCCCTCCACCATCCATCAGACTCTAAATCGAAACGGCATTTACAGGATAGATTCGATAACGCCCAGAAACGGAAGATCGAGTTATAGATAGACGCATAGCTACAGTGCAAATATAGTCGGATGATATGCGCAGTCAGGGAGGGCGTAGAAGCTCGAGTGAAATAGCGTTGCGCAACGCATGCAAATGGATCGTGGATATATATGCGTAACGACGCCAGCAACGCACGGACTGGTCTTTTGGGAAATCTTAACGACGAGCTTCTCGTCCACGTGCCGAATATTAAGAGGAGCCACGTAAAGCGGCGACCCTTCGGTGAGCGTGCATCGTAAGTGCCGGGATGATATAGCGTAATTTAATATTTTATGCAAACGCCTGTTTGTAAACAAAGGGGGGAAATTGTTCGTGTAGGGTTGTGAATAATTGATAAGCGGCTAATTATGTGAAATCGATAAGGAAATGCTGTTGTTTTTGTCTGGTCAAGGAGAAAAACGGCGTAAATTCGGCTAAATAACGAGAAAAAATATGCCAGAATATTTCAGGGATCGGTTCGAATTTTTACGAGTTCTTTAGCAAACAAGTATTGAGATAAAAACAAAAAATTTCTCAACTTTTAATTAAAAAACTTGTAATTTAGCATAAATTTCTTCCCAAACTAAATCATCCCAAACCAAAGCTATTTTTCAACGCCTCCCTCTCAAAAGCACCGGAAAATTGCATTCTCATTAAACCAACCTTAGCCCCGAAAACTCCTCCCGCAGACGCGAGCTTTATAAGCAAGCCTTATGCATAAATGAATGAGCAACGACTCCCACTCTCGTTCGGGAAATTGAAGAAAAACGCCTCTAAACAGCGGCTCGAGATTTTCGCGGAAGAACGAAGCGATCCCGTTGCCAGCCGGGTGTTCTACTCGAGGCTCTCTCCCTCTCTCTCTCTCTCTCTCTCTCTTAAGAAGCGCAGGCGGTAAATCAAAGCGAGAGCTCGATTTTTATGATAATCGGGAGCCGCGCGTGCTCGCGGCGCAATTCGAGACGCCTAAGTGAGTGTAACGCGTCTTTCGCCGAGCGCGAGGGAAGTCATAAACCAAAAAGTTCTGCTACATCGCTCTGGAAAATTGCATGCCGGCGCGCGCTCTCACTCTGATAGCTACGATTTTTTCCTCCTGCGCCTTCTTTGTTTTCTTGCGCGCTGGCTAGTTTTTGCGCGTGGCGTGGGTACTGATTGGAGAGAGGGAGTAGGAAGATCTTTGGCTAACGGTTAATTTTCATTATTATTTTTTGGTTATTAATCAGTTTTTTTTGTTTGTTAATATAGACTAGAAGTTTATGGAAATTTTAATGAAAATATTTCTTGATAGCATCTTTTGACATAGCTCCTAAATTGGAGTATTAATTTTGAAGTATTATAATTTAAATAAAAGTGTATCTTTTACTTTCAATCAGCCTTCTTCAAAACCTGCTTAAAATAATTATTAATAAAACTATAGAGCACTTTCTTTTCATTTATTCATAATAGGAAAATATATACTCTGCAACGTATCAAATTAATAAGTAACTTTCTTTTACATTCCATCATATCAAAAAAGTACATATTATAGTCCTCCATATAATACCAAACGCCCATTAACAGAAAAAATAAAAAAAAGTCCCTGTAATCTTCCACAACAACAGAAAAGAGCACAATCAACCGGAATTCACGTCCCGTGCTCTATCTCCGCTCGGTACATGTCATATTTTTATATACACACTTTTTCATATTTCCATTCAGCGCGGATGTTGCCTAATACGGCGCGAACGCCAAGGTACGCCGACCTTGTCGCACTACACAGCAGCCGGCTGACTCGCTCTCTCGTCTGAGAACCGAGCTCGTATATATACACACGAATTGTCGAGCGCGCGCAATTTGCGCGAACGATAATTTTGCCGAAAATTGTTACTGTCCGCGCCCGAGAGGCCAAGGTTGCGAAAAATAAAGATTGGTTTTGGACGAAGATATTTTTTGTGGCTTTTAGATTGTTATCTAATGATTGTCGGGTTAGGAGCGAGCTTCGAATTGAGGGTATTGTTGTAATTGTGAGAATCGAGCTATGTAATCATGGGTTTTAATGTGGAGTAGGAGGATGTTGTTTAGAAAAATAATTTGGCGAAGATAATTGTAGGATTTTTTTTCGAGTTTGTTCGCTTTTGTGAGGACGGGAAGTTCTTTGGTTGTGGTTTGCACAAAAATTTCGCACTTTTTATAAACTAGCTAGACGTGGAAGTGACATTTCTCGTACGAGGTCATCTTTTCTGATGTATTTTTACATATTTAAATTACTTCATTGAACGTTTAGACTTGCGAATATGAATATATTTAATCGCCAAGTTAAATTTTCATGAGTCAATTAATATGGCGTGACAATGTGACGATACCGAATTAGATAAATCGCTATCTCGCAGTTATAATTGACTCATTGAAATCATTGCCTCTGCGTAACAATATAGTCTTTTATTGAAACTTCTCATTTAAGCTGACACGAAAAACAATTTCATATACTAGATTCGGCAATCTCAAAAATTAATCTTACACGCAAACCGCTACACCTCAAGCAACACCACAAGACACGAGATTGACAAACATTGACCGATCTAGCGCGCATTCCCTTACTTCTCTCATGAACGGATCGATGGTATCTGGCACCTACGCACCTACCACACGCTTACGCACAGCCGAAGGAGGCACACCCTCGTATCGCCGGGCTCCTTTCATTTTTCGAGAGCTGCTACTGCTGCTGTCCACATCGAGGTCCACGTGCTCGCAATGAGGATAACAGAGTCAAAGACCCTCGTCAAAGGCTGCCTGCGCGCCTGACAATTCGTCCCCCTCTGGTAGATACCCTCGATATGTACAGGATGATCAGCATCGGTTGAAGGAAGGACATGGGGTGTTCTGGTATGTTCGCAAAGGGGTGGAGCATAGGTATGAAAGGGAGACCATGGGAACATGTATAAGGAGTGGATATAGGCTGGGCAGAGGAAGAGGATTAGTGATTTGAAAAATTCGGTGTTTGAATTCCTGTGTAAACGAGTGGGATGCTGGTACTGTTGACGTTACTAATATTAGCTTACGTGCGGATCTGACTGTCCTGTTGATAATATGTATCTGGTGAAGAATTAATGATTTCTGGCTGAGCTAAAGGGCTAAACTCCTGACTAGACTAGTTTATTTTGGTCTATTTAAGTTGTTAATGATATTAGCAGATTATAATCTACCTAGTAATATATGAAGGATGTTATCAAGGATGTTATTTTGATTGTACAGGATCCCCAAAACTTTAGTAAGTACGGTATCATAGAGGTTCCAGTTCAGAATGTATTAGATCCTAGATTGATATTCAGAACTACGATCGGATACTATTTTATTGTTAAGATTTAAAACCATTGCCGCCTTTTTTTTCACTTTCAAACCTACCTATATGCACCAAAAAATATTACTCCGTTCAAATAACAGTTTATTCAAACTCTTCAAACCCACCTCTCCCCCTCGCCAACCCAGCCGTCAAACCATCTCGCTAGAACGCTCCCATCAAACCGAACCCACTCTCGACGGCAATCAAGCGTCCAATATCCCCGACAACAAACGTCTCTTGCTCGCGTGCTCCACTTTCACGCGCGCGCCTGCATCATAATAGAGGGGTGAAGGGCGAGAGCCATGCACCGCAAGACGCGGCTGGAATTCGCGCGTAGGAAAAAGGGCGGCCTTGGTTATATTGATCCCGCGTGAACGCGTTACTACATCCAGGGGTAAGGGAAGGGAGGCGGCAAGGCTCGAGAAAGTGCGAAAACATCGTGACAAGCGCGAACGGTGGTGGGTGGAAGATGAAAGGGAATTGCACTTGTGAAATTCAGGGAGAGCGGATGGCTGGTTTCGTGAATGCCAAAGAGGGACTGACTTTTGGAGGGTTGGACGGTGGAAGTCGGGGAAGGCAGTTTGGGGTTAGTCGATATTCATATTGATTGCAGGTTAAGAGGGGAATTCGTTGCGGTAGAATGGAAGGCTGATGGACTTTTCAAAAGTTTATTGAGTTTTGTTTTAAAACTCTTTTTAGTTTGTTTTGAAGAAGAAAAATTGCAAAGTAATTCAATGAAACGTTTGAAATATTTTTTCATGATAGAAAGAGGCTAAATGCATTTGAAAGTAATAATCAAATTTTACTTTTTTCACAAAAAAAAACAAAAAAAAAATAATAACACTTAAACGGTATTCATTCTAGAATAAGCCACTTCCAGAATCACCAAGAAACACCATCGTCGTACAGCTCAAAAAAGTCATGGGGCGTGCAAAGCTAAAATGAAATTGCACAAGGAAGAACTGCGAACAGTCAATAGTGTCGAGACGCGGAGTCTAAGCAAAGAAATGCCGGCGGGGTTTGTTTCAGCCGTGCCAGGGACACGACTTCGCGGTTGCGTCGTCGCCGCCACATCGCCCCGAGGCAGTCGTCAGATTGTCTGCTCGAAGAAGAAGGGAAGTCGTAAACAGAATTGACGAAAACTTACCGCTCAATCGCCAACGGGGCTTTTGTAATTGGTTACTATAGCTTGTGCGGGAGTGTTTGCTTTTGCCTGATCGATAATTGCTTTTTTTGAAAATGTTCCAACACAAATAACGTTGATTCACAATCGGTACCATCACCCCCTATATGACAACTTTATAAATCTAATCTCGACCCCAAAAAAAGAACTACAACAGCAGCGAACACCCACAAAAGTTCATCGAACCAATTTTTGACCGAGTAAAACTATCCCGGAAATAGCACCGTTGGGTATATAAAGGAAGTTGACGCGCGCTCCGGCGTTATATAGATAATGAGCTCGCCCCCGCGTCTGCACGCGCGTCGTAAATTATATCTTCCCGAGATTCCGAAGGGAAAAAAGTGAGACCACGGGAAGATCATCGAGCGCGCGGATAAGAAGATTAAGGGCTTCCACGTCGGTATGCTTGAAAGAATGGAGATAGGCGAATTTATAAATATAACGGAGTCTGTGCGTCTTCGAGGTGCTTAATCCTTGGATAATTTTATTTTCAACTGCCTGGCGCTTGAGAAAAATGAATTGAGATAAAGGTGAACGATATTCTTTTTATTTTCAGGGTTTTGTATTCCGGCTGCGTGTAAGGAAAAATAGAGTCATTAGGGTAGGTCAGTGACCTGATTATTAAAAAAAAATAAGCGAACTTACAATTTGCTATATTTTGTTATAATAGAAGATCACAATGTATAAATAAAAGGTACTTAACGATTGACCTGATGAAATACAAGAAAATTACTACCATCACCTATAAACCCACAAATTTCCCAATCGCATCAGTCCGAACCCTCCTAGAATGAAAAAAATAGTGGGCGTCGATCTCTTTTGGATCCAAACCAGAAAAAAGAAAAGCAGAAGAGAAAAGTCCGACTCTGCGGGGAACGAACTTTGTAGCGCCAGCTCGTCGAGAATTTAAAGGTTGCGCCTCGGCGTCTGACTGTGAGAGCCGCGAGGAAGGTTAGCCGCGCAAAGAAACTTTAAAATGAAAAAGACGCGGCGACGAAGCGCCGGGATAGTTTCGTCGTCCCGGCATTATATACACGCGGAAGGAAGTTTTTAGTGTGCGACAGCTACTTTTTTTAGCTATGAATGCGTGAGAATTGCCGCTCGAGATTTGAAGATGGAAATCTAGAAGTATTTTAATTTTTAGGAATCGAAGAGTTTGGGTAATTTAAGGTTGATATTCTTAAGTAGTGGTGGAAGTTTGAATTGCATAATTAAACGGAGAGTGGGGTTGGAGATACATTTTAAATTAAATTTAAATTTTGGAAAGTGAACGAAAATTTAATTAACATTCTTCAACGGTGAGAATATTGGCTATTTTTATACCGAACATTATTAAAATAGTTTCGTAAAGTTATAATATCGCCATCAAATTTCAGTTAGGTCATTAATCTCTAGACGAGAGCGAAGCCTCTGCTCTTCTTTGTTGCCAAAACGTGACTAACTACTTTCGCTGTCCAACTTGCTATCTCGCGAACAAAATATCTCATACCTGAATACATTTGTCAAAAATAGAGCTCGCTATATAAACTTTTAAAAGATCTTGGCAGCTGCAAGCATTAGCCTTAAACAGAAGGGGTCAAAGTCACTAATGTTTTGACCACTAATGCCGACTTAATCAGTCTGTTCAATCAACATCCACTTAGTCAAAACGCATCAAACAGTCTAAAATAACCGATGATAGCCCATCGTCAAACCCAGCACCTATATAAATCTACCTATATAAATCTCCACATCCCTATTTTTAGCGCTTCCGTCTCCGCGTGACCCACAGTCTCCACGTAGCGCGCTACACCTGCGCCTCTCACTTTTCCTACCTCCAAGCGTATCGATTTCGCCGAGAGTAAAAAAACAACAAAGGGGACAATCTCTCGGAGTGCACACATGCACAAAAAGGAACAGTAGACCCACGAATTCGGTCGGCTCTTCCTCTCTTTCTCTCTCGGTTTCATCGGCCGCGGGGCAAGTGCATCACGCGCTCTCGCCGCGAATAGGCCTTGGCAGCTCGCAGAAACGGGATATATATTCGCGAGCCACGGGACGGAGAACACTAGACGCTCTTTTGTTCTTTGCAGCGATAAGAGATGCCTTGGTGATGGTTCACGAAGGGTCTGCTATCGTTATACTCGTGGCACTGTTCGGAGCTTGATTTTTGGTCGGAATTTATGTTTGGGAAAGTTATGCAGGAAGTTGGTGTGTACCGATGCGCTCGGTGGATGTAGGTGCAACTTTGCGGCCCGTGGTTTCACGGATTATTTGATTTTGAACGCGGGTTGCCGGTGGATGTAGGTGCAACTTTGCGGCCCGTGGTTTCACGGATTATTTGATTTTGAACGCGGGTTGCAACGAGTATACAACTTTAAAGTGGTCCGAGATGTCAGTTGATAAAATGTAAACATTGACGTGAGCGTTGAAATTTATTTATTTTTAATTAATAATTGCTTAAGCAATTGATAGGTAAATAAAACTTTTAAAAACTAAAGCACTAAAAAAACCATGAACTCTTGATAAAACCAACCATTTACCTCAACCTCAAATCTCCCACGAATCCATCCATCCATCCTTCCTCTATCGAATCCACCAGCAAATCCATATTCACCTCCAGCTACATATACATACCCTGCACACCAGCCGCATATACCGAGCTGCAGTGCGCTCACGGTGCCTGGAACGCGCGACGCTGTCTATTGATTTCGGAGCTCGCAGCAGCAGCGGCAGCTCCGCGCGGCAGTAGTCAAAGTGAATGAGCAAACAGGGCAGAGCTGCTGCTATACCGCTGCGCCGGGAAAATTTAATTACCGCGCGAGGCGCGTGTATATACACACGAGAGAGTAGCTTGAACAAATTCGCGCAAACACTCTCGGGGTTATTGTTTATGCGAAGCGGCGAGCGCTAAGGGTGTGTGCGAGAATGTACACACCGAGTTTCTGCAGGTGTATCGTGGCGCGTTTTGCTCCGGGAATTTATAAATTGGGACGTCGATGAAATTAATTATTGCCGCGGGTATATGTGGCTGGTGTAAAATTGGGCGCTGCGGTGATGGATACGCGAACCGGAGAAATGTTTAATTAAGCGCGGGCGGAGATGGGATGATGGGGCGGGGAATACAGTTAAAATATATTAACGAGGTAATGATGGGAAGAATTTTTTAGAATCTATATGGATGTAGTTTCAGTGGTAGGTTTCGGCGAGTATCGGACGATAGGGCAGCAATTATGTAAAGTTTATTTTGCGAGTGCGCGCTGTACTTGCGCGGTTAATTGGACTGTATCGATTGGTACGTGCTGGAATAAAACGAATAAACATTTCGGATTCTTGATGTACTTTACCTTTTTCATACGCTCTTACAGGTTTGTATATTGATTTTTAAGGTAAAATTCGTTTTTATTCCACGTAAAAAATAAACCTCATTTCCACCCTTGTTATTCCAATATTATCTGAATAATGCATAAATTTAAATATACCTTCGTTAGAACAAAAATCAACGAGAACCATCTCACAACAATCCCCCACCCAAACCATAAACAACCACTAGCAATCTCATTACAATAACCCAGATTTTAAAAAAAAATTATCCCAGCCGAGAAAAACCGAAAGGGCCGTGCGCCCACACAAAAGGGATACGTACTCAGCGCAAGAAGACAGTGGAAGAGAAAAACACGAGTCACTTTCGTAAAGAGAGCGGGAATGAAAAATCGAGCCGCGCGCGCGCGCACGCGATAATAATAAAAACCAGCGCCGCGCGGCCTGCGCATTGTTCCCCCTGCTTGCGGGGGTGAAGGAGAAAAAAAAAGAGGCGTCGAGTCCTGCAGCAGCGCAGCGCGCTGCCAAGGAGTGGAAAGGCAAATATAACGAGGGGCTGAGCCAGGGGGTCGCGCGCGCGAGAAACTCGCTGTTTCACTAATTACATGCGCGCCAGGCTGCGCGCGTTTGCTTTGCCTGTTCTGCTTTTTGGATTATTTATTTTGGGCTTTTAGTTGGCTGGAGAGGTTTGGGCGAAGGTTTTGTTAGCGGGTTGTGGAAAAAATTTTGCTTTGTCTGGCGGGTATGTTTTTATTAAAAGTGATAAAAGAAAATGTTTTATTATCTTAATGTTGAATTAGGAAAAGAATATATTTCTGTTCGAATTCTTGCTCTCAATAGAAATAACATCCGGGACCCTTGCCGCATTTAAAGCTTATCAGCAGCTTTCGAAACGTTGAAATTCGGAAAAGGTAAATAATTCACTACTCGCGCCGCGATAAAACACGTTCGAGTTCCGCTCTCTTTTTCCCCAATCTAGAAAAGCCACAGCAGGCAACGATCGGAGATAACAAATTTTTACGTTCGAACGAAAACTGCGTTTCCGCGCGATTTCAACACGGTTTCTCGTTTTTAGAAGCGTCAATTAAAGTTGAACGACCTGGTTTTCCTACAGCCCGTCGATTTCGCGCTTCGGATGAATCGCTTGTATTGTATTTTCACCGAGCGATGAGTGATAACACACAGTACGTAACTGGGGTCGACTTTCAGTGTCATCGACTCTTATCTTGTCGCGCGTTGTGTGTATATATGTATATACGCGGTACGGTTGGATTAGCGTTGGACGAGCCTTTATTTCTCGGAGCTTTATGTGCTTCCCTGGTTGTTTGTAAAAGTAGAGTCTGTATCGCCGAATGTTTTCGTTTATGGCGCTTTTTTTTTGCTGCAGATATTTGAATTGCGATTTTATTTTGTTTATGCAGCTTATTGATACACGCACGAATACTTGAATGAATTGTAAATAAACAGCGAGTGTCAAAGTAATTAATATGAAAGGCTTGTTTATTTTCTTTGAATAACGGATATTTTTTATTAATAATAGAAGCAAATATATTTTTAGACACCAATACAAAAGTAAATATTACATCACAAAACACGATTCAAAATCATTTATTAAAATCTTTTCCCAACTACGAATCCCCAAAGCAAAACCCCAACAAACACTCGCTAACCAACAAACACTCGCTAATCCAAACCTCCGCGCAAACTTGACAATGGCGCGAGCGTGAACTTGACCGTCTCTCTCGCTCTAACAGCCTCGAAATTTCGACGCGACACGACGACAAGCCGGCAGTTCGCGGCGAAGAAAAAAAAGAAGCGAGAGGAGCTCCCCCCTATGCTATATATGTGCACGAACGCCAAAAATGCCAGTGAGAGAGGAGGAAGCAAAGAGAGCGAAACATTCCCGCAGCCACGGAGACACGTATACGTGTA
>JAPYZA010000428.1:0-30276 GCA_030522685.1 Eupelmus azureus
TATGATTTAAAATATTTACTTTTGTAGGATTTTTTTTATGTAACTCCCAAGCCCTTGTCCAGGAAGCTCCTCCATGGTAAGTGTTATGGTGAAAATAAACCCTCATCTGCCATTCATCTCCTCTAAGAGCTATTTCTTTACTATTTATAACAACAACATGATCGCCAGCAAGATCTAATGATTGAAAATTAAATTAAAAGATAAACATATAAATATTAAAAAATATTTTTAGAAATATTTATTGAAAATAATTAATAAGTAAAAGAATTAATTTACTTACTCAATGGATGGTGAATTGGTTTGTGTAAACCTTTAAGGTGTTTTGCTATTACAAATGAACTTTTGTATGGATCTTGCCAAGTGGCATCAAAAAGGTGCCACACTTGGGCAAACGTGCCCCATTGCTAAAATTAAAATTATGGTTTGTACATTTTATAACAATTCTTAGTTTATTATGTATTAATTATAATAATACAAGATTTACAATTTGTCATTTGGTTATATTTGTAAACTCACCTGAGCTCTTCGAACGATAGACATTATGATTAATTAAATAAACTAAAAAAGTAACCAATTTTATTATTTAACACATTTTATTAAACTTATAATAACTATAACAACTTTTATCGTTCGCCGATTATCAAATCATGGAAACTTTACTTTTAGGTTATGAAAAAGCGATAATGTACAGTGTAACCAACTGTAAAATAGAAATGTAATATTTAAGTAGTATTCCCGTAAAGAACATGTAATTTTTTACTACTGGCGGTATATTTCTGATCATTTTTTCAGGCTTTTAATATAAATGTATGTACAACACTTATAATTTTTTTAGTTTAAAATATTCATTTCTATTTATAAATATATTATTTGATGATTCTGGAAATTTTTGTTTTAATTAATAAAAAATAATTAGGTATATTAATTTAAATATTATATTATAATAACATGAAATAGTCTGAAAATTTTCGAAATATTTTTTTATTACTGCAATAGCTATGAACTATTAAACGTTACATATTTATTTTTATAAAAAATGTAAAAAATACTTTTTGTTTTAAATGTATTATAAATTATTTATATATAACAGCGTCCAATATATGTACTTAAAACATAACGAAGAAGATGATAATGTTCATAATTTACAATTTAATTTAATAAATAAACAATTATTATGTACTGTACAACTTATTTTTTAAGTGAATGTATTGGATGAAAAATACTCATATCTTCTTTTTTTTGTAGGAACCACTGATCAACAAGATCTTTAATGCGATCAGCAACAAGCTGTAAAAGTTAAAAAATTATATTATTTTTGTATTAAATAACATAAGAACGTTAATAAAATTTTTTAATACCTGACTTTCATCAAGATCTTTTAAATTTAATTGAGCAATAAGATCTTTTATATTAAATACAAAAATATTCAGTGATAACTTAATGATCCATAGTGATGAATTTAATGAACCAATAACAACCCTTTCTTCTTTTTTTACTGGCCTAAAAATTCAAAAACAATTCAAATTCAAGAAATAAGAATTGAAATACAATTACTTCATACCTTCTAAATTTTTCGGTTACTGTTGATAAATTTATGTTCCAGGGTACAAAAGTTCTCATAATCATACTTTCATTTTTAATTTCTGCTTTATTCGTTTTCATATTGCCTAACATATTGATAAGTTGTTTCCGATTCTTCTCTTTTTCAGCTTGAGACAATTGAGATTTTGTTTTTCTAGAAGCTTGAGACATAGAGATACTTTGAGAATTTTGATTAGCGAGATCACGATAATGCTCGCGTTCCTCTGGTGACATTTCTTTCCATTCTTTATTTAAGTAAACTGCAACTTCTGCTGGTGATAGTTCTGGGTGTTTTCTTACAACTTAAACATAAAGTTACTTATCAATATTTAAGGTGTAAAATTACTAAATTAAATGTAGTAATAATTAAAAAAAAAATTATTTAAAAAAATAAGCACATTACTTTTAGCTCTTGCATCTGCACAATACATAGCAAATGCTGATGGACCCATCACACTGAGGCACGCATTATCTCCAGCAAAAGGAATCTTGGTTTGTGTTGGATCAACCTTTTTAATACAAATTTTAAATAATAAAAATAAATTAAGTTTGTAATTAATTTCTACCAATAAAATTAAATAATTTCTTACTTTTGATAATTTTTTTGTCTGTTTAGATACTTCAGGTGTATTTGATGCACTTTTGTTTTTTTTTGTTGGGGATTTTCTTTTCTTATCATTTTTTACAGTTACATTCCAATCAAATTCAGAAACTTCTTGTATACATTCTTCATTATCATTAGTAATTAACTCGCCATTTAGTTTTTCAATGCCTTGTTGAAAATCAAATGACTCTGAATCTTGTAAAGGAGAATTTTGCTTTTCTTGTAATTCTTTCTGATTTAAATTTCTATTTGTATTACCTTGAAAACCTGTAACTGTAACACCACCCTAAAATAAAATTCATAATTTAATTTATTAAAAATTTTATTTTACATCTAAGTTTTTTATCGTATTAATTAATGAAGAGTATACCCGTAATCCAATTACTTGACCTTTACTCCAAGTCTCATCAGTTATTTCTTGTTCCATAATGATTTCAGTATTAGTTGTATTACCAACATTTTGTTTATTAATTGTTCCAATACTATTAGAATTTGATGTAGATGTTTTATTAGCAATGATTTCTTGCCAATCAAAATCTTCTCCAAGATCTACAACTGGTAATTGAGATAAGGTTTCTACTTCGATATTTTCTTTTTTTAACACATCTTGACCAAAATCAAAAGGCTCAGAGTTCTCAGTTTCAACTTCTGATGTATCCACTATTTCAGGTTCTTGACCCGAATGACCTTTCTTACTTTGTTTCTTTTTGAATTCTTCTGCATCATTTGAGTCTGAATCACTTAATTCTAGTTCTTTTATATTTTTAAGAAATTCTTTATCAGAGTTTTTGAAATTTTCATCTATAATTTAAATAGGTTATTATACTAACTATTTTACTTTTTAAACAATTTTAGAAGTTTAAAACTCACTTGTAACTTGAGCTTTTAAACATTTTTTTTCTATAATATTAATATCTTGTATATTTTCATTTTGAGAGTTAAGTTTTCGTTTTTTACATGCTGGCCATTCTTTCTCATTCTCTTTTTCCTTATTTAATTCATTAATATTTTTATTACAACTAATATTCTCAATATCACTTTGAGTTGATGCTTGCGAATCTGGAATTTCATAAAAACTAAGAAGAGACTTATCTATTTCTTCCAGTATAGCAGTCTAAAAAAATTAAATTTTTTTTCTATAGACAGTATAAACTATTTTACATATTTTAAAGTGAAATTCTTAATACCTCATTTTGAAGAAACACTTTATCTTTATTTGGTTCTAGGTTTACATCAAGCATTGAAGGATCAACTTTTAGAATTAAACAAAATACAAATTTTCTAGAATTTGAAGAATTTTGATTAAAGAATTCTGAAATTCTTTTATTTATTTTCTAAAATAAGAAAATAAATGGTTACAATTGAAAGAATTATATAAAAAAATAAAAAGGAAACAAATTACCTTTTCAATTTCTTTAGCTTTAACTGGTCGATCATTTACACATAAAAATTGTAAACCAACTTGTGATACTTCTGCACAATCCTTAATTTCTTTTTTTGGAATAAATAAATGTATATCACACTGAACAATTAAGTTTTCGTATTAATAAGGGTGATTAAGAAAATTTTGGAAAACATGCAAATCCATTTAACATACCTGTGAAAAGTTTATCTTGATAAATGTTAATTTAGAAAAAATTTGAGTTCCAAGAACTAATTTAATAGCCTCAACTTCATCTTTGCAACTAGGTTTTGTGAAAATAATATTACTATTTACCCTAAACATAAACCTTATTGAAGGCTTACAAAGAGCATACGTTTTCAGTAATAGTTCTGTAGCTTTAATTTCTTGGTTGATTCTTTTCTTATTATTTAAAATGTTTCTCCGAACAGGCATATTTTTGAATAGATTTTTCATTTGAACAGTTGTACCTAATATAAGTATTCATGGTCAAAATATAAATAACAAAATAATATTATATATTTCAACATACCAGTCAGTCCATGAGACAAATCAGAAGAAATAATATGTCCTTCATTGTCTAAAGTGTAACATAACATAGTTTCATCATTAACTGTTTTTGTACGTATGGTAACATCTGAAACTTGACAAATTGAAGTCAAGCCTTCCCCACGAAATCCATAAGTTGATAAAAAATCTAAATATAAATAATAGATAATTAAATATTTAAATTAATTTTCTAAAGTAATGATAAAATAAATGTTAGTATTGCAGAATATTAAATGTCTACAATCGTTAAACAATAATTATCATTCAATAAATCATCAAGTATATAAACAATACATTAAAAGAAAAATCATCGATTACCTAAATCATTAAAATCTGTAATCTTTGAAGTGTATGCAGGTAAAGCCATATACTGGGCATCTTCTCTGCTTATTCCAGCTCCATTATCTTTAACTTCAATGAGTGACAGTCCATTATCGACCTTAAATGATATAATATGTGTAATATAAAAAGCTTGTTAAAACACTATTATTAATAGTTTAAAAATTTATGAAAAAGTATTTACAAGGTTAACTTCTATGTTCTGGGCTTGAGCATCAAGAGAATTTTCGACGAGTTCTTTGACAGCACTATAAATCGATGAGATAACTTGAGTACTGTTGATTAATTTAATTGTTTCTTTACTTAATGGTTTTATCGACATTTTCTAAACAAGTGTATATTAGTAAGTATTCAGCAAACTATTCAAAACCATTTGATTTCCATCATCATAATGAAATGTATATATTTTTTCCCGCGTTAGCCAATAAGAAAGCCTGAAATAATGCGATTTTCTTGTTTTAATATTGGCAACATTGAATAAATTTTGCAGTTCAACTCAATTACTTGATTTCAACATAAAATAAAATTTTTAATTTTTTCTGAAAAATATGTAGTAAGGAATAACAATATGTAGGATTTGTGTATGCATTTTTTAATATTATTTTATTTAATTATTTTATAAATGAATGGGGTAAATTATATGTTACTTCTGAAAAAATTAATTTATTTTTTAAGCGAATTCTTATCTCTTTATATCCTTGATAAAATGTCACACTAACAATAATAGTTAGAAAATATTATGAAATATTATTTTGAAGTACAATTGAACAATTACAAACATTATTTCATGTTTTTTAATAGAATATACTTTGTTTTTTGCAAACTATATTTTTAAATAATAAAATTTATTGTATTTCTCACTTTTAATCATTTTTGAAAGCTTGTAAAATGATGCAAATTCAAAGAAACTGCAATACATTTTATAAAAACTGAAAAACTAAAATATCTGATAATTTCTGTTGCTTCCCAAGATTACTTTGAACTGGTCAAGTACATTTTTTGTGTTTTCAAGAAATCGATATTTCAAACGAGCGACAAAAAGGAATTACTTATATTATTCATGATTTCAAAATATAACAGTTTTATATTAAAATGTTTATAGTCAAGATCAGAGGAAACATTTGTATCTGGATAAATATTAAAAGGAATGAAAACTGTATATTAAGATAACATATATGAACTTATTTAAAAAGCTTGGGAAATGATTGTCCAAAAATATACTAATACACATACAGTCTGTACAATATCCTTATTAAGTAACAACTTTTTCGTAATTCGATGAAGTCAGTTTTCAACAAATTTGCATTCTTTCGCGAAACCACAGATTAAAAATACTGCGTATTAAAAATTCATTATTTTAAAATATGATTTAAAATTACTTTAAATTATTTTCCAACACTGTTTTTTATAGTTGCAACATTTTAACGATTTTTGTGAAAATTAAACAAAAATTAAGTGTTCCTCAAGAAATTGAGAACTCAAGAGCGGCGGCAGCGTTCTAATAACCATTTAACATAATTTAACGTTTTATTGATTTTTAAACATTAATTACTAAGTACGGTCAGGGGTAAGTACAATTCAAGAATATTTTTAAAAAAAGTTTTAGAAATTAAATTAATAAAATAAAGCAACAGTTCGTAAGACAAACTCAAAGGGCCAGTGATGGTTTTGTGAAATAGCTTTCAAATTTGTCCGACGAAATATGGCTTTTTATCGCTTATTTATTTCATCAAACTTTTTCAAAAAAATTCTTGAATAATTTCTTCACATGGCGAAACTTTAATATAAGCTTTTAAAATATGTTAAATAATTAAAATTAACGAAAAACAGACTAGTCGTAGAAGGGCGCACCAATCGTGGTGAGGGGGTTGCCAAAAAACATTAACAAATATAGGTATTAATTCGTTCATTTCTAATCGAACTAACCGTCTAAAAAGTGAACTTAAATATTTCATTTTTCCAACTCTACATTATTTTCGCATTTTTTTCACAATTTTTAGAATTATAAATGACTAATTGATGGATACAAAATTATATAGATCAGATATATTAATAAATAAACACTTATTTGGAAAAATTTATATATTTACACAAATTTTCATACAGATTTTGTTTTCATATAAATAACAATTTTCAAAGCATTATTACTTTTAAAAAATAACTAAATAAAAACATGTAAGTTATCGTTCAAAACGATTTTAAACATAAAATTATATAATTAATTGCGACTTGTATTCGCTATGCCTACGCGACTAGATTCCCGACTGTCACAGTGTAGATTCTGCATTTTTCAAAAGTTAGTGTTCTTATATATTTTTGTATACAAAATTCAACAAATACAAGAAAAATAATTCCCAGTCATAAAACTTTCAAATTAAAACGTAGATATACAATTAATCAAGAAAAAATATACCTTACATCAAAAATCTTTAATATCTACAAAATATAAATAATATTTACAGTGTCATTTTATATGAATTCATTTAATACATAGTATATTTGATCGATCAAAGTTAAAGTCTATTATCTATTACAAATTTTTAGTAAAGAGTAACAAATTTTTTTCTAGATAATTGTATCTTTTACGGCGAGTATTTATTTAATGACTGAGAATTGTACAAGATTTTGGAAAAAGTATATATACTATTCTAATATATTTCGAAACGACGATCATATCGAAAACTCATAAGACTTACAAGCTTATGTATACTGAATTCGTATCATCCCTGAATCTTCCCTCACTAAAATTATTGAACTGACTTAAAATATAAAAATTTTTACTTGTTTTTACATATACAATATTATTTACAAATTTTGCCACTACCTCCATTTATTATTTTTTACAGTATCCATCAATTTTTGAATGACAATGCTTCGTCAGTTCCCGCGATTACACCAATTACGTATGTGCAAAGCTATGAATAATCAATCAAAAACAAATCTACAGTTAGTTATCAAACATTCTATTTTTATCATTTTATTTTTTTCGTTTAGAGTTGCTAGCTAAACTATTATTCATTTTAATAAAGTTTAGGAAAAAGCTTGAGATGTAAAATAAGACTACTGATGGAAGTATTTTTCATTTCTATTTTGTATTTTATTTGGAATTAATAATGATGTAACTATAAAATCGTATTTACATATTTATACTTTTTGGTAGTCTTGTTTTAGTTTAATATTTTTGTTTCTATTCTTTGAATAGTGGAATACAATGGCACATAATCATCACACATTATTTTGTGCATAGCTGAAAAAATATTCACTTTGTAGTATTAAGCATCTCATTGTTAAAAAAGATTATTTACAATATTGTTTATCTAAATATTGTTTTTTGCACAACAAAAATTTTATTAATTACTGTTATTGAAAATGTAAGTTCCACTCCCAGATTAATTTAATTTTTAATACGGTATGCTTTTTGTACTACAGAAGTTAAATAACATTTTACAGTGTTTAATAATAAATTAAAATTTATATACATTTTTATAATCTATTTTTAATTGTTTATATTAAGTCCATTTATTTAAACTAATGGAAGACTCTCAAGCTTTTTCCTTTTTAAAAACAGCATCAAACAATTTGTAATTTATTTGTTTATATATATTATTCTAAACAGATTAAATCATAAAACTAATAAAGCTTTTCAACATGAAGTCAGTACGATTCTTAAAATGTACTTTGTAGAATGGAAAAAGTATTAGATATTGCAGAAATCACAATAGAGTTTCTTATATAAATAGTCGTAATAAAGGTAATTAACGTTTAGACATATTACTTATTTTGTCATAAAAAAATATAAGTTTTTTACAAGAATTAAATCATTTTTACTTAATAAATACTTTCTTCTCGAAAGATCCTAAAGAGAGATTCGAAAGAGAGAATTTAAAGCTAAAAAACATTTTGCTAATAATTACAACAGAACTACACATGCACAAATTACTTGTTAACAGCTACAAAAAATATTATTTTATTATAAATAATAAAAATATCTATATTTTAATGATTAGCTGTTGTTTTAAAAGAGATATTCTTGTTTTTAGTTTTTAAGCTTTAATTATACATAAGTCAGCAGTCGTATTGTACATAAATAAAAAGTTATTCCTGAGTAAAAATTACATTACTATTCTAAACAAAATAATATACAAATTTTTAATGACATCTATAGAATAATTAATGCTTAAAATACAGTACTTTTACAAAAAAATATCTCGTTTAAAACCCTTTAATCCTTCCGTGCTATAGTATAGTTCTGTAAAAAATTCTCTCCTTATAGTTCATATTCATAAGTATAAAAAAAATTATGAATTAATAGATACACTGTTGCCCTCGTCACTTGCAATAGGTTATAACGAAAAGTAACAACAAATCTCTCATCACAGCGGTAAGAGATCGATGAGATTAGCGCGTGGCTGAGTCAATGATTCAGGAAAGAATTCAGATAATTTGTCATACAATTCGGTTCGACGTTTGTGAATTATATGTGGCAATGAATCGCTTGACGCTATTTGTAATAAGTCATTTAAAGTATCGTCCTCTGGAGCTGATTCTATTTTGGGAGAATATTGTTCATGGAAAAGAACCGAAGCCAACAATTGAAACTACATGTAAAAATTAGGACGTATTAACGTAAGATAAGTAAAAATATTTACGTTAATTAAACAATTATAATTTTGTACTTTAGATTTTTCGGCTTCTTCGATCATGAAAATTTTCGTAATGAGTTCTCAAACGAAAACTTTGTTATTTTTAATTGAATTGCACCGCGCAAGGTATGCTCAACAAGAACAAATTGGAAAAATACTTAACCCGGGTTGAGATGTTGTTCAACGATGTTCCATGTTCGTTTCCATGCTCAAAAACCGAAAAATCTAAAGTATCATTTATTGATCAAGTAAAAAACTTAAAATATAAGTTAGTTACTTAGATTGTATATTTTTATTTGAATGTATTATATATTATAATCTGTTGCAATATAAATAACTAAATTGATAATGTGGAACTTATATGTTACCTCTCTGGTTTGTTCTAAATCTTCATGATCAATGATTTCTGAAACTTTGGTTTGTAAATATTCTAGAGCTTCAATGCTATTATTCATAGCAAGTTCTTCAAATTTGTGTTTTCTAATAATCAGTTTACATTTTGTAAGAATTTGATCTCTAGAAGGTCTACATAACTGTAATTGCCAAAAATCATCAAGCCTCAATTTTGGAAGGCATGCCCGCCCTGGATTGCCGCCAAATAAATAGTGTACCTAAAATATGTTTTATTATGTTTTATTAGCAAAGATGTTTGCGTATTGTCAGCTAATTGTATTTCTCTTTTACCTTTTTTACATGGTCATATACAAGTTGATGAGCAAACCGGGGGCAAGGTTCATAGTTTTGCATTTTGTTCCAATATTTTTCTCCCATATTTTCATTTCGATAAATACAGGACCATTTATTATTTTTTATATTGTATACCCAAAAGGAATTCTGGACATTTTCATCTCGCTTGTCCTTGTCTTTACTTAAACCCTTAAAAATTTTTAAAATTAATTATTATCATAATTTTTTAAACTATTAAGGTAGTTTGAACCACTTTCAGTGTATCCTAACCTCGACTTATTCATAAAAATTAAATTAATCAAGAATCTTCTAAAAGTTTAAAAGGAGTTAGTATTTACTTTACGTAAGATCAGATATTGAAATATAGTAAATTGTGTGAGGGTTTATTCACGCACAGTATATCTATATACAATGAAATAAGTAAACTTTAATTAACTATATCTCAATATCTGTACGGTAAAACTACTTCAAATTTTTTAGACATTACTTAATATAAAAACTAATATCCCTCAAACTTTCAGAGAATTCTTGAATAGTTGAATTTTGGCTCAAACAACCTTAATATGAATATATCAAGTATTACTGATAAAACATAGATTTCTCCAAGTTCTGGATCTATAGTTGCACGTTGTGTAAAGCCAGCTGCAGGGATATGATTTGAATCCTTATTTCCTAATTCACTCAAATTAATATGTTCCACTTTATTCGTATCTACTTCATATGTAAAAAAGTCATTCAAATAGTCTTTTCCACGCTGTCCAGCAAACATGTACAATTTTCTAGACCCCTATTAAAAAATTTCGCTATTGCATTACTTAACATAAAAAGTCTTTAAAAAGAAATTAAATTTATAACTTACTGGATGAAATAGCATGGAATGTCCAACTCTAGACTTAATGCTTGGCACATTTTGAATGCTTGGTCTGGAAATATCGCATGCTAATTTTTGCCAAGTACCAGTAGGAACATGATAGGAATACAAACCAGAAAATACAGATTCATTTGAATTTGTTGTATTTTCTTCCGGACTAAAAACATAATATTTGTGAATTAAATTAATATTTCTCAATTTTACTTTGGTAAAAACAATATTTTTTAATTCTACATTTGAATGTAATAAAATTTACTTTATAAATTAAAATTTCAATTCAATTATATATATTCTCGTAAATATATTTTAATATCTAAAACAATTTAACTCCCTTTTCATTTATTAAATCAATTTCTATATAAGTTTTCATAAAAATAAGTGCATTATATTATTAATTATATAAAATAACGTTAATTTTACCTTGCTGATGGAACAAGTATACGACCTCCAAAAACATAAATGGTTCTTTTTTCAATATCCATCAGCATTTGATGATCAAAAATAAGATCAGGACCTCCTACAGAAGCTGTATCTTCAGAAATTAGTGTCCATTTGTTTGACTCAATATTATATACATAAAAGTCACTTTTCAAGTTCTCTGGAGTTCGATATTGAGTATCCAAGTATCTTCCAAGGGTAAAGAGTTGACGCCTTCCTGGATCTAAGCACATCTTATGGCATGAACGTGCACTTGGTCCACCCTACAAATTATATAAACTTTTATACTTTTACTACAAATCATATTTCAAAGAAAACTTTTATTATTTATTATTACTCTTATTATCTAGTATTTTATTTACTGTTAATACAATATGATAAATTTAAATAAACTTATCTACCTAATATATTCTCACTATAAGCAGCTATACGAGTATGATATCAACTTATATATTGTAATCTCTATTTTATTCAGTTAAATTCAATTCTTTTCCTTAATTTTATATTATACCTGTCATAATTTAAGTTTTTATTTTAATGTTAATTTATTTTCTTTTCATACCAGATTTTATTGTTTTGTACTCTTATTAAAAAAATTAAAAATTATTTATATAAAAGATTAGTCCTCATAAAAAAAGCAAAAAATAAATAAAAACTTATTTTATGTATGAATTAAAAATTAAAGTCAAATTTTATCATTGTAATTAATATTGTTAAATGTTTAAAGTTAAACAATCAAGTTACATACTACTTCTGAAGTATCTTTGCAGATTAAAGACCATGCTGCAGTATTGATATCATAAACCCACAAATCAGCAAGATCTTGATTACCATTCCATCCTCCAAAAAGATAAAGAACTTCTCCAACAGAATCTAAAACCATTTGATGTCCTCCTCTCATACCAGGCTTCGGATCTGGAGTTGATATTTTTGTCCACAATACTTGATATGATTGAGCATTTATGTACTCATCTAATAGCCCCACTAAAACAGTTGAAATAATTTAATTAAAATTAAATGAGAACTTGGCTTCTTCTTCAAATACTTTAATTAAGATAAAAGTGCAATAACATGAGAAAGTAACAAAAACTAATAAGAAATAATAACTTCGATTTAAATTCATATAATAAAATGGTATAATAATATTAATGTAGTAGTATATAATAGTATTTTCAACTTACTGTTAACAGCATTGGAAACAAACTGCTCAACTTGAATATGGTCCCCTTTTACAACAAGCAAATCATATAATGCTGACAATTGAGAATCTTCTAATGATACACCAGTAACCCTTCTAAGTGTTTCTACTACCTCATCTTGTTGGTATTTTCGAAAGTGTTTCATGCACAGTCTTATAACCTCTCTTTGCCGATACTTCAAAATATTAATATCTTATATTATTTAAATTTTCTTACCATATTATATTTAATTAATAAGACTTAACTTACCACATTCAACCAATCCATACAAGGCTTAACTACATTAATATCATCAATACCAGTTATTTGAACATGCCATACTGAACAATTCATACTTGGCCCCCAGGATTGTAACAAAAGAATTTTTATATATCTAATAGGAAAATAATTTTCTTTACCACCGATATTATATTTTAATTCAAATGTTTCAGGTATTGCATCATTTTTTAAGCCACTGTTAATAAAAAAGAAAAATTTTTTAAATATAAGAATGAGCGAGTATAATAATATAATAACTGTTAAAAGTAATTATTTACCTTTCTAGAAGCTCTTTCATATTCTCTGATTCAAGGCCTCCGTATATTTTAAACTTTCTAACATTACAAACGTGGGCTTTTTCAAATTTGCCGAATTTAATTGTTTTGACAATCGATGGTTGTTGCAGTTTGAGTATGACAAACTGAAAATAAAATATAGATCATTGAAAACCATACAAAAATAAGGTTACATAGTAAGATACTCAATACAAATAAAAGAATTTCACCTGTGGGTGGTTATCATTTTCAGGTGCCCAACGAGAGTTTTGATCCGAAGGTTTATCCGTAAGTATATTTCTGTAAAAAGTGAAAAAGTCAAAGAATATAACAGAAAAAAAGCTGAATTAAAAATATAACAAAACCGCAACAATCCTAGTAATAAATTATTTTACTATTTTACGAAACATACGACAATATAGCAATTAAGGAGTGTTATTTTTTAGGTTAGGAAAATTCTTTAACTGCGCAAATTGCTAAAACAGTTTTAATACGACCGGTTTAATCATGCAATGATATTATGATAAAAACTATAAATTACTTACTCGGGCACGAAAATTGAGGAATAGCTTGAACACTTGTAAATCCTAAATTCTAAAACTTTTTCAAAATCACTTCCTTCATTTGACGCCATGTTACCGTCCGTTAAATATATATAACATAACCTTGACGTGAGCGGGCAAATCCAAAGACCAAACGAATGATTTTACCCTTATCTTCTACGTCATACATTTAAATTTTTTCTTAAATAAAAAGAAAAAAAATTAAAGGGATGACGTGTAAGATATGAAGAATACTTGCAGTCATTACTTTTCAAATCAAATTTTTATCATTTAATCAAAATAATTGATAATTCGTATTTATTGTGAATATTAAAATTTAAGTTGCAGCGATGGAAAATATTTAATAATTTAAAAAATTAGAAAATTTATAAAAAAGTAATATTATATACCTTTATAAGTATGATTTGTAATTATTGTTTTAACAACTATAAAAAACGAAATATTCTTAATTTTTTTTTTTATTTTTAAACCATGTTTATTTACACTGATATTAATTATAAGACAAACACATATACATATAATAAACTTTTACTACTGAATTCACATTTCAACATTTTACATTATGCTTCCCACTTACAATGAGTTATAGGCCAGGAATTAATGAAAATTATTTTTTGATAAGCATGCACAAGTAAATTTTTCAGGTCCAAATTGTTTTTGGTTTTAAATACATACATAAATTTATGAATCTTAAAATTGTAAAAGTGATTAGTAAATATGAATTAATTAAATATAATTAAATAAGAACTATATATTTATAATTCTTTTAGGAAATTGATTAGCAAATAAGACTGATAATAAATTTTTTTTACTTTTTACTTTTTTAGCTTTTTTTCTTTGATAAATGTCTAAAGTGCACATTACAATGATTTTTAGATAAGGATAAAGTTTATACAATTTGGCCCCTTGAAACAATGTCCCATAGTCATCATCACGTTTTTCACGTACAAAATAAAACATACATACAAAGCAATTAAGGCACACAAGGCTATATTACAAAATTAAACCTCACAAATGATGCATATAGAATTTTTCTGTTGAACGAAATACTTACTTATATAAAATAAGCAAACTAAATTTTCAAATGATGAATATTTTGGCTTTATTTACAAAAGAAGACATTAGTTATAATCTTCATTAGTACGCATTTGTTTTTCCAAATTAATCTTGGACTGAAAACATACTAAATAAAAGGCTATCCTTGAACATTAACTACATTCTTGGTAAATAAGTATACGTAGTTTTACGTGATACCAAAATATTTGCACATCAATATTTTACAAAAAGTTTATGTACACATAGTCAGTAAAACTTTCATCCCTGATTAAAGTATTATTAGGATATTCATAGTTTCGATCCAATGTATGTTTCTTAATCTTTAATTTTAATTAATAGAACTAAATAATCAAAAAATGTTGATTTCGTCAATATTTTAAAGAATCACAAAATCCATACTAGCACCTTAATACATAGAAAAGAGAAGAAAATTACTATAATATTTTCTAAAGAAAAAAATCATTCATTGAATTCACGATTTGAAAATCCTAAAAAATTTTATCTATGAAAGTTTTTTAACTGAGTTCAAATCCAGCACCAGCCAGAATTGCATACAATAATTTTCGTCGCAATGTGTTCTCATCTGGAAATTCTGGAAGTTTCAATAAATTCATACATGTACTAGATGTTGGAAGCCGATCAACACTGCCAGCATGCTGAATACAAAATGGAGGATCTAATTCCTGTGTAAATACAAAATTACAAAATGTGAATAAAATTTTGTTGATGGTATCCCCGTAGCATTATTTTTAACCAATAACAAATTTTTACATACCTTAAAACCAAGAAGAGGAGGTCGGCTACAACTCGTTACAAACTTAAGCAGCTGACTTTTTTGCTGATCAGTGAACTCATCAACAACCTTCCAGAAAGCTATAATCGTCGGATGCTCTGGAGAATAACCACCTGTGTAATTCGTATGCTGTTTAAGATCAGCTACGTCCACGGGTATTTGAGCTCCTGAAATTAGCACTTGCAATTCCTTGTTATTAAACATTTGCATCCAATCTAATGGCACAACATTGCCAATGCCTTGCTTGAAAGCATGACATTGCGATCTGATCTGTTTATTAAGTTTATAATCAGCCATCAAATGAATATATTCTATTCGGTTATGATTGGTGACAGTAATGTTGGCGCCTCCGGGTTTTAATTCGTCTACTCGCCTCTCACCTACAGCAAAAATAATAAAATGCATTTAGATAAAAAAATCAATATTTCTATTTCTGAATTAATAATTTTCAGAATTAGTTTCTCTATTTCTAGCATTTGATTAATTAAAAAAATTTATTTTTACCCAGTTCATCCGACAAAATCGTAAAATCTAAGCCAAGATCTGTAACGTCGCCCTTGTAACTCTTAAGATATAAAAGATTGCGGTACATAATTGGATCGAGAGATGCTAGGTGATGAACATCCACATCAGATTGTGTTCCAACAATCTTGGAGAGAAAGAATTCAGCAAAGGGCAATTCAACAAGAAGATTCTCATACAATGCTTTGCCCAATATTCTACCTATTAACGAATAAAATTTTTAATTTTGGATAATTTTTAGGTCATTAAATTAAAGCCATTTAAAAACCGCGTTCAACATACCTATAAAATAATAATGTTTCGGGAAATTATCCACCAATAGATGAACGGTGGGATTTGGATAAAGCATGTTATCCTTTGTAAGCCTAAAGAAACCTCTGTTCGGATCGAAGCTCGTTTTCAGGAGTTCGGATAGGAACTCGCGGAATAAGCCACCACCGTCTACGCCGGCCTCCTCGAGTCCGACTGCGTTAACCAACTGAACGCGCATCTTAAGCCTCATCTCAGGCTCGTTTTCGGGCGACAGTTTGTCAAACGCATCCTCGTATAGGTAGTTTCGCCTGACTGAGATATGAATCGAGGGGCCTTGCATAAAATGTGTGAGCTCGCCCTGTTGCTCGCATTTGTCGCGATTGATCAACGACTGGAACACGACGACGCGGTCATTGAACGGCACGACAAAGGGAATTTCACGCAGCAGGGTCAACGTGCGGAGCTCTTTAGTTGACATAGGCGGCCCGTCCTCGATCTCTTCGCGCGTGAAGACTCGTAGGCCTTGGAAAGGCACGTAGTTGCGTAGCCGACGTCGTCGTAGAGTGAAGTCCTGGGGCTTATTCATCGGAATAACAATGTTCGAGGCTATCCAATGGGCATCGGGACAGAATTGCCGACGTAGATCGCGAGTGTGCAACTGACGTAGCAAGCCGACGGTGACCTTTCAAAAATAAAAATTAGATTTAACTTTCATTAGTTAAAGTATTGAATAATTTTTATAATTTTATGGTAGACTACCTATTAAATACTAAAAAATTAAATAGTTGCAAATATTTAAATATTTTAAAATTTGCTAGTCACCTTAAATAGATGAGCCCACATTTGTGTGTTCTGCGGCGTGGTGGAGATTGAGGGCGAGGGTCCCAACACAGCATTCTTATAATCGTCTCTGACCGATGGTCTCGTGTCCGGGAAGGCCAGCTCGACCAAACCCAAGCAAACGCCCTTCAGGTGCGAACTGAGTATAGCGAGATCGTAGGTCGTGAACGGCATTGCCTGCTGGCCCCGATCCACGGAAGAGCTGTTTGTAAATGCAAGCTCCACGCTACCTGATGGCTCGATAAAGAATTCGGTATCATGAAGCGTGGCTATTAGCAAACTGAAGAGTGAACAGAATACCGCCAGCAATGGCACGATTCTCGACGTATCTTCAGCGGAGAGCGCAATTCCACGCGAGATTATGTGGAGGTAGGGTGTGGAGCCACCGAAGAGCGAAGTCTGGCTGACTGTCTGCAGGTTGCTCCAGAGCTGACGTAGAAAAGTCGGCTTGAAAGCTAGCATGTAGAGCAACTTGTACTTGTGGATAGCGCTTTTGTTCGTGATGAGAAGATTGTGGCAGAGCTGGCAGAGCGGCTGCATGACGGTCGGGTCGTCGCTTTGATCGACGGCAAGCAGGATGCCCTGCACGCGGTGCTCTTCGTTCAACATCTCGATGCAGCGGCGGATGGCTTCAGCGTCGCCGCTGCTTGGCATTTCAGCGTCGCTGTCACTGTCCGAATCATCGCGCCGCTGGGTATTCAGCTCATGATGCGCCGGCGGAGGATTTACGGTTGAGCTCAGCGAGGCAAGCACCTGCAGGTAGTTCACGAGGCTGGCCTTTGATTTGCCTGGTGCTAGAAATGATTCAAATTGTAAAAAAAACGATTTTGAAAATATTATACTAAAATTTAAATTTATGCAATAAATTTTTTTTCATTTAAATAATATTTGTTTTAAAAATATATGAAACATATTGAATTCAACTTACAATATCCTGCAGGTTCCAACTTAAGAACAGAATATAACAAGCTAATTGTAGGCTCAGAATTGAAACGGTTAATGCAAATAATCAATCTATCATAGGGAAATTCTTTAAATTCCAAGAGAGCAGGAATGATAAAAGCTGATATTGCATTTGTCAGTTTTTGAGACAAAATACTTTTACAGAATTCATTCAAAATCAAATAGCAGAATTCATTGGCATTTTCTATACGATAAACAATGCTCAAAGGTCGTTGTATCATTTCAAGGAACCATTTAGCCATTGATGTTGGTGGTATTGGAGATGGTTCCAGATTAGAAGGAACTTTTGCATCAATCAGCTGTTTTACTTGTTCAAAGTATTTATTTTTTACTAAATAACCAAAAATATCTTTTAAGTGTAGATCTCCATCCTTGCCAATTACTCTTTCAACATCTTCGGGTGTAGTAAAGACTTCCAAAATTCGTAATGGTATTGCTATTGATTGCACGGACTCAGCTAGTACAGTTTTAAGACTGTACTGCATACAAATTTTAAGTATCCACCTATAAAGTTATAAAATAATATTGTAATGAAAACACTTGATGTAAAATATAAATTTATAATAATGAATAAATAACTTTTATTGTTTCTGTTAATCATTTACTTTTAATATATGCTGCTATTTGAATAATTTTTTTATTTTATAATAATTTATTAATATTGTGTACAAATTTTTATTTCTTACCTAACTCTCCATAACCATTCTGAAGCCAAAGCATATTGCAATTTAATTTCTTTTTGAAGTTTAAGGACATGCTGAAGTAGCCAAATTAACCGGTTCCCGTCGTGTTTATGATTGTAAAAAAATAATAACTTTTTTATAAACAGAGTCAGTTCATCAATATTTAACTGTTTTCCGCCAATGGCTTGCTGTGCACAATCAAATTCACACCTCTCTTGTCGTTTAATTGCCTGTCTAATAATGAAGCTTCGCACATGTGCTTGAATTTTAACAGTGGCATTATGCCTGTTACGCTGTTCTTCACGCTTTAGACGTTCTAGATGAGCATGTTGAAGTAGAGCAGCCTTTTCGTCTCTTCGACTGGCACCAGCCAAGTTCTGCTGGGGTTTGCGCCTGTAATCTCCCTCAAAACTATACATTGTCAGTCACGTTCACCGTACCAGCAAAACAACACTGCATTGAAATCACAATGAGTCGACAAGTTTGGAAAATGTATGCTCAATGATCATCGCCTTCTTGACACTTGCAACATTTTGTTCCATCCCAATTTCTGAACGACATTGATAATGACGTTTTCTTTTGTTTCACTTATTGTCTATATCCTTTGCAATTAATAATGAGTCATGTAAAAATAGCGGTAGAAAAGGCGATTGTAAAATTCGGAAGTAGAAGCGGACTGCAGATTGTTTCACAAACTGCTTACATATCTTCTCTAAAGTTGTGTAAAATTGCGGTCAACTGTTAAGTTCGATGCGAGTTTAAATTGACTTTTACAATCCAATTAGTCGAGTGTCCTCAGCTTTTCACGCTGCTCCACAGCTGATCGTTGTACAATGGCAACATATACAAGTTGACATCGAAGTAATGCAGGAGAACGTAAGTATAGTGTTTTATCTTCGGTTACTCTTACAAAGACGATGGCGGAAAAAAAATATTAGAAAAATTTAATACTACTATGAAGCTAATTTTTGGATTATGATAATGAGGATTACATAGTGCAAGGTGTTGAAATCGTTGGTGCGACAACAAAATATGCACTACTTATGTCGATATGTACAAAGTCTTTAAAGCTGTATTCACAAATAGTGACGGTCATGTAAAAAAATGGAAAAAATCAAGGTTAAGGTAGTGGCAACGTTGCTGCGTGTGGACCTGCGGACAAATCTTGACGAAATGCGCCGAAAACAAGGTTAGGTTAATATAGATGGCGCAAATTCAATTTTCACCTCGCGTGGCCACATATATATATACGTAGCTTTGAATTTAAATACCGTTATATACCTAGTTTTTAATGAGTTTATAAATTTTATTTTATTAAACTTGATTAAAAATTATTAGTACTTGTTAATAACTCATACAAAATTAACTTATAAAGACTGTAAATTGTGTACTTTGTTTTGTAAGTAGTATTTTAAGGTTTTATTATTATTATTATATTTTAAAAATTTGTACAAATAAAATTTTTATGTAAATTATTATAAATTTTAATAGCAATTTTTATTGTTAAATATATTTGTAAATCGTAATTTCAACTGCAATGTACTGATTTTGTAAATTCATCATTTAATACATTGGATTGTTACAAACATTTTTTTATTTTGAAATCTCATAATAAAAAAATAATCTTTTTAATCGTTTTTATAATAAAAAAGCTCTGAAACGTCTCTATCATAAATTTTAGCATTTCATATAATACTTTTAAAAAGAACTCCTTATAAATATATTATTTGAAAAATAAGATATTTCTGTAATGAAAATATTACATGATCTGTATTGATAAATATATATGTTTCCAGAATTTTTATTTATCAAGATGATAACCATTCTAAATAGGCTTTTAATATATTTAAATACTTGATAAATATATTAATTTTTTTTAAAGTTTCTAACGATATAAATATTATTACTATCGCTTTCTCGATAGTTTAGATGATTTTATGGTGTCTAAGGTAATTCTTGCACTAAAATTTACCTAACTTAAAAAAAATTATGTATACAAGAGAGTAGAGAATAACAATATTTAGAGAATAATGAAGATTTTGAGACTTGTAATTAAACTTACTTAGGTCACGGTGGAAGGTTCTCAAGATAATCAGGAAAAAAAAATAAAATTATTTAGGAAGCATAAACTATTGTTTTATACTGTGATAAGGACATTCTATAATGATCAGTGGGGTCTACTTTTTACAATTTTGAATATAATATAATATAAAAAATGAGCTTTCAAAATGTCGAAAAAATTTTATGTTGCAAAACTATGTTGGTAACGATAACAATAGAAAAAAATGTTGACAAAACATTTAAAACTTTCTTATTTTTCATCTGATTTTATTTTTAATAATGAAGGTCTCATTTTATTTCTTAAAACATTTTTATTATAATTTATTCGATCCAGAAAATTAAAAAAAAAATAATAAAATTTATTAGTTTTATTTATATATTTATGTTTATTATTTATATTTTATTTATATATTTATATATTAAATTTATATTTATTTATATTAGGTTTATTTATTTTGAGAGATTATTATTTATAAGTTATTGGTCGTTATTAGAATATATAATCGCGAATAATGTGTTCTGAAATCAAGATATGACCTTACAAAATTGCAGAATTTAATACTTTAGTCATTTTCGTATCATTGGATAAACATTTTTTTAGGATGTATTGAGTACCTAGCTTGATGAATACAAAATTTATTTAAAAATAAAGGTTTTAGAATTATGCCACAGAGGGGGCATTTTTGCGCATAATTGATCTATATACATACAACGTTCTTAAATCATCGATAATATGCATATTATTTTTGTTTCGAAGTCAAAAGAATTATGATCGATATAAATAAGTAAAAAAAGTACTTAAAAATTCTAAAAGAAGGATATATTTTTTTTAAATATGCAATTTACTTAAGAATTTAACAAATGCTTGTGTCACTGGTGCTCTTTAAAATACTAATTCAAAAGTAAAAATAATAATAAAAAAGAATACATATAGTCCTCTCATTTGGAAAGATAACATGTTATTAAATTAAACAAACATACAGCGTCGTCCATAAAAATAAGGACGAGGATTTAAACGATGCGTTACAAGAAATACAAAGCTGTACAGACATACACATAAACTTGAGCATACATTACATACACATCACCGTGTAAAATCGCTGCGCTGTGACGCAACAAACGAGTTCAGTATAAATTTCTCTTGCTACGAGGTAACGACCCACAGTCTTCTTCTGCCAGCTGAACTCACAGGATGAAGCTCCTAACAGCAGGTTGTTTTTTTATTTTTTTACATAGAATATTATTTATTTGAGTTATTTATAGTTATTCTAGAAATTAAAGCGAGTAGAAAATATTTTTTTTGAATATTATTTACAAGACATTATTTATTAAGAATTTTTATGGTTTATTTCTTAAATAACTATTTGATGATAAATTATTTTTTTTTTATTTAAGAGATCATGCTCGTGATTGAAATTTTTTAACGGTACTAAACGAAAAATGTAGTTTTTTTAAAACCAGTTTTTTGGTTCGCCTTGTTTGAAACATCAGTCAGTACCATTATATATGATAACAGTTTTTACGTGTATCTCTTCTTTCTTTGTATAGGTTCAAACACACATTTTTTCGGAAAAATTTGTGCCTAATATTAAAAAAACTAAAATAAAGTGTCGATAGTACTCAAAGTTTATACATACTTAAAAGACATATAATTAATTTTAGTAATCAAGATTTTTATTCTACTTATGCATAACAATACTTTTCAGATATCAATATTTTAAGCAAAATAATAATATAATACCAATGTTTTAACCAAGTGGTATTATTGAATAATTTTTTTAATTAGCATTGTTGTTTCTTAAAAGTTCGAAGTTTTCGTATAGGCACAAAGAGAGATTATAATTAAAACTTCACTATCAAATCGAGTAGTATTTAATTTTATGAATAAGCAGTATAGTTCTTAAGTATATGAAATCTCATTAAAACATCGAGAGTTGAGCTATCCGAAGTTGCCTTAAATGTCATATTTTAAATTTTGCGGAAAAGCTTACTTCTCGTTTAACTTATATAATAAATTATTAAAAATTTATGAAAAGGACATAACAAATGTATGACCGACAAAACATGAAAAACTGCTAATAAAAATAATAATTTATAAGTAAAACTCCAGTCTTGAACAATTTTATTCTGCAATTATCTTGCAGTCCGGTTAAACTATTTGTCTATTTTACGACGATGAGATATTAAGGTTAAAAACTTTTATTTCCTTTGCTTTGGATACTTTTTTACGCTAAGTAAATTATTTAATTTTCTTGGAAAAATATAAAAATGCTGCGGAAGAATATACTTACATATCAAAATCGCTAATAACAGGTGAATAGGAGCAAATTATTTAAAAATATTTTTTATATTCCTATTTTTGAACAAATTATTATTTAATAAGCTCGTAAATTATTATTGCATTATACTTCTGAAGATAATTTATTTATTAATCATATAATCTGTAATTAATAAATACTTATGAAATTAAAGAATTATTTTCTCAAAGCTTTAGAAATTTTTGAAAATTAATAATTCTAATAAAACGAGATAGTACAAATTCAATGTTGAGTTCTACTTTGTAAGTGTTTATAATTTTGTATATAGAAGTACTTCTACTTTATAAAAGTAAATGAATTGTTTATAATCTTTTTAAAATCAAACGATTTTAATTTCAACTTTTTTAAAATAAAAAATTTCATAAAAAAATGACATTGTTGACTGAAGAACGAAACGGTATAATGAAGGGGAGTGTTAATAAGTAGTATACATAGATGCTTACATTACTTATAGTTACAGTCATTAATTTTTATTTGTCAAATGCTTTAACTCTTAAAAAAGTATTTGAAATACTTTTAAAACATATTTACTTTTATTATAAATTATTTTTTTACATTTATTTTTCAATTTATCTTTTTTCATTTAAATAAAAAAAATATTTTCGTGTAGAGTAATAATTTATCCATTTATTTATATTGTACAATAAAGTTAATAAAATAATAGAACACGAATATATAAGTATATTCTATGTTTGTTTGTAATTATTTTGTCCCTGTAACAAATTTTTATAACAATTTAAGAAAATATAAATAGACACATTTATTTTTCTAAAAATTACTGATATAAAAGTTTGGAGCAAATTTGAAATTTTATAAAGTATGTTACTTTACACAACTCTGGCTTTATTTGAAAGTAAGTTAAGTATAGATCTTAAGTATAAACAAGGAGAAGTTTTGGTCTCGCGATCATATATTTAGATAAAAGTGTCTTCTGGCAACAAATGATAAAGAAAATGCTATAAGTAGTTAGATCACTTAGGCATCTATAGAAACATCATAAATATATATTTATTATACTATCTTAGCCTACATTGGTCTATATTGACTCCTTTGAAATTTTCAAATGATTATTAACAAGTTTAATTGTCTTATTATCGTAAATATTATTCATAGATAGCATATAAATAAAGACTTTGTTTTGCAAAATTTAAAATCGATTACTGGTTAAGATTTTAAGGTATGCTCATACAAAATTCATTGGTTTAACACCTGAACAAAAATACTAAAAGCATTTTTCACAGCCCTGGTTTTAATTTTTAATCACATATGTTTATGACCGCAGGTACTCTCATATGCATCTTTGCTGTTGCTGTTGCTGACGATATCGCCAGCAGCTTTAAATCTTCAGAAATTGTACCAGATGTTTTGACTACAGCACCTAATGAATTACTCGCAGTATGTATTCTTAATATATAAGTAAACTATCATGTACTAAATAAATTCAATGATATTTTTATTACAGTTTTTTTTAATTAACAATAATAATACAGAATTATAGTATAAACCTAGATTGTTAATCAATTTATAATAATAAAAATGCATTAAATATTAGGCATTTTATATTCGTAACTTAGTTAAAGAAATACAAAATACTGTAAAATACTCTACATCTTTCAATAAATATGGAATACTCCAAGAACAGCAGCTTGACATTATGATGTACTAAGCTTGTTACTATAATTGTACGTAGCATGCAATCATACTATAATAGCGCGTCTTAATCAAATGATCATTTCAGAATAATTCAAATCGGTGAATTTACATTTCTTATTTAGCCTACATATTTATGACTTTTTTTACTGTTAATGAGTAACGATTCTTTTTAAAATGCTGTTTCTCAGTCTTATGATATAATTAAAATTTTGTGAATCCTTTGGCACTGTAAACACAGAATTGACCATTAAAGAAATAATAAAAATAATAATGCACTGAAATAAGTATGCTTTTTTGTCGTCAAGAAATACGTCAAACTCATGATAATTTGAATACTATTACATTTCGTACTTGAAAAAATACTGTACGTAATAATAAACCGATCTTGCTGAAGATAAATCTAAACATAGTTGTTTACATTCACCAATTCCGTTGGAATTTTTTATTATAGAAACGTGACTTCTAGTAAAATTATAATAACTTTTAATAAGACGATAATAAAATTATTAAATAATTTAAATATCTTAAATTAAAATGTGAAAAATAATTTAACCATACTAAAAACGAATTAACTTAAAAAGTTATTTTTAAGAATTTAAACTATTTTAAACAAACTTTTAAAATTTAAAAATTTGTATTTAAAATTTTTATGTATTTGAAATATAATTGTATTTTTAAGGTAAATTTCAAAGACGTAGCTCTACAATTTGGCCAGGAATTAACACCTACTCAAGTCAAAGATGTTCCAAATTTAGCATGGAATGCTGATCCCTCTGCATTTTATACCATTTGCATGACCGGTAAAAATAGTTTTTTTTTTTCATACAAAGCTTCTTTTTAATTAAAAGATATTTTAGTAGTAGTGTCCTCGCATTATAACTTTCAATTAATTAATTTCACATGACAATTAATAGAGTTAGTTAAATCGCAGTTCAGATTCACACATCTAATTCTCTTGAAAAAATTCTATCCCGCATCAAACCGATTTCTTTTCATTACTACATTTTCAAAAAAATTGCCTCTTATCAGCACTTAACTATATATCATATATTTTAATAAAAAATATCATATATTCTAATCTAGCCAATACGAAAAAGAGCTAACAACCTCTAACCAAAAGAACAATTTTTCTATCACAGACCCGGACGCACCGAGCCGCGCAGAGCCTAAAAGCCGCGAGTTTCTTCACTGGCTCGTAGGCAACGTGCCCGGAAACGACTTGAGCCAGGGTGAAACTCTCGCAGCCTACGTCGGTTCCGGTCCACCCCAGGGTACCGGGCTCCATCGCTACGTCCTGCTGGTCTACAAACAGCCCGGCAAACTTGACCTATCGAAGCTGGCGCACGTCGGCAACAATTCGAGTGATGGACGGCCTCATTTCTCTATCCAAAAGTTCGCCGAGCTACACAAGCTTGGAAATCCGGTGGCAGGCAACATGTACCAAGCCCAGTATGACGATTACGTACCGACCATTCATAAGCAACTAAGCGGTTAATTTGATATTTTTTATGCACTTTTCGAAGCAGAAAAATTGATACGATTGTTAGTTGTAGATTTTAGTTGACTAGCGACTATATAGTGAATATATAGTGTTAGTTTTATCATTTTTTACTTCTGTAGTAATATTTACTAATGCTGTTAATCGATATTACGTTTAATTTTTTAAATGAATCTGGTTTCCTTAGGCGCTAAGCCCTAAATTTGAAAAAAAGTTCTTTTGTAATTCCTTTATATTGTACCAAATTGGGAAATATTAAAGTAAATAAAACACATAATAATCAGTTTGTATCTATATTATTTTAAAAATAATTCTGTTTGAATAAAAAATTGTTGTTCTGCACTTTACGTATACAAGTATATGATATTTGTAATAATTATATAAATTAATATTTGTATATACGCCCAGTAAAAATACGAATAACAATCATATAAAATGTCTTTCCTTGAAATGAATTTTTTTATGATGTAAACAGCGTGAACAAATGTAATTATGATGCTTATCGTTTGATGCAACACTATAATATTGTTAATTTAACCTTCATTAATTTATACAATTACGGGAAAAGATTAAATCGCATTATTATCTTATTATCTATCTAATTATGATACAACAATCAGCGGAAGTATAAATAACTTGTAATTCGAAGAGCATGATTCGGTGAGTAACTTTCAGCACGTTAAGATGAAACTTCTTTCAGCAGGTATCAATTTTTAATTAATTTTTTCTTTTTTATAATAATTTGCTTCTTGATTTAATAGAATTAATTTTCTTAAATTGTCACTTTTTATAATAAAATTACCTTATATGATATAAACTTTACTTTATCTCAAAAACTAAAATGTGATAAAATTCTATGTCGTTGTATCAACAAAAAACTAAGACATACAAATTTTATCAAAAATCTAAAAAATTTAATTTTGACAGATCAATAATGAAATTATTTTTATAAGTATTTAGATATACAATTTTTACATCAATTGAATTTACTAAATAATTGAAATGCTTAATTGAATCAATTCAACCTTTTTTGTTTCAATCAATTAAACTTTTATTGTGATAAGAACATTTTTTGTCAGTGTAGTTGGTGAAAATTAACAAGCTATTATATTTTAGATAGGATATATTTATACATTATTTTGTTCTAGTTGTTATAATTTGTACATGGGCTGTCGTAATAGCGGATTTATTAGATGATTTCAAAGAAGAGGAAGTTATACCTGATGTACTTGATAAAGCTCCTAAAAATCTACTGCAGGTAAAAAATAATAAATTTTTGTTATAATATAGTATTTTAAACAAAATAAAATAAAATAATAATTGTAATAGTTTCGAAGAATTTTTGAGATCATAACTTGTATTATTAATACTGCATTTACAAAAATTTGAGCTATAAATATATAATGCATATAATGAATTATAAACAATTATATATGAATTCATGTAATTTTGTACTGAAAATATACGTAGTATTACATATACAATGTACATTTATAAACACTTTATGATTTCATAAATGTTTCTACATACTATTACTAAAAACCATTTATAAAAATCTGTATATGATTTACTATTTTTATTATTAACAAATTTCAGGTAATTTACAACGGCAAAGATGTACAGTTCGGACACCATCTAACGCCTAAAGAAGTGAAAGATTCTCCTCATATAGCATGGGCTTTTGATTCAAAGAGTAATTACACTTTAATTATGGTCGGTAAGTAAATAATTCACATAAAATAATAGTACATTATATCTGAAAATAACACTTCTTATCAACAGAATTTTAATTCAGTTAAATCAGGAAATTTAACGAAATTTTTTCTTCAATACGATGTATTTTTGCAATATTTCAATATTCAAAAATATCTGAGTAAAAAATGAAATTGGTTGAATTATCAACTTTCTAGCCATATTGCAAATAGTACTTTAAACTTCCCTTATTGTATATCCACTATTTTTAACTAAAAGAGAGAAAGAGAAGAAAATCTATAAAAAATTGCAGAAATTCATCGGCAGAAAAAGTATGCCTCAATATACTATTCTAATAGTTAGAATATATTGTTCTTAAAATGTATTCTCACTATAAAAAATTTAAGTTTTCAGAAAAAACCCGAAATTATATGATACTGTCACGTAATGATGAAATATTCAAATATTTAATCTATTATATCTAAATCTATTTCAGATCCAGATGTTCCTAGCCGAGCTGTTCCGTCGATTGGTGAATTCTTGCACTGGCTAGTCGTGAACGTACCCGGGGATGATTTTAGCAAAGGCGAGACACTTGTAGAGTATCTAGGTGCAGCACCACCAAAAAGTACTGGTTCGCACCGATACATTTTCACGGTGCTTCGTCAGCCCAATAAGTTGAAATTCGATGAGGAATTTGTAGATAAACGAACAGTGGACGGACGACTTAAATTTTCCCTGAAGAATTTTGTTAAGAAATATAAGCTTGATGATGAGCCTATTGCCAGTAATATGTTTACAGCTCAATACGACGATTATGTGGCAGAGATTTTCGAAAGCTTGGCATTATAATTAGTTGGAATAGTGATTAATTTGTATAAAAGATCATATAGTTAAAGGAAATAACAGGAACTTTTGGCCTTGTTGCTAATAGTTGTTACTAGAACAATAAGGAAACATCAATATAAAAATATAATAAACTACCACATTTTATTTGGACAAACTTTTTTTAGTTTTGAATGAAATAATTTTAATATCACAATGCATATAAATTGACTAAAAAAACATTGTTTAATAAAATTATAATTAAGTTACTTAAACATTTTATAATTTTCCTGTAATAATAATTTAGCTTGTTAATTAATTATAATCGGTAATTCACTGAACATTCAATAAAGATTAAATGGCTATAAATTGCTCTGTCTTGGTATATCATGAGTAGAAGTATAAATCTATTTTGTTTCAAAATTGAGCTCAATTTGGTAGGTAATATTCATTACATAAAATCTGAAATTTCCTTTTTCGGCGGGTATGGAATTTGAAATTTTGCAATTCTGTAATAGTAGTTTTCGTAACAAGGGCGTAAAGTTTCCCACCCACGTGTGATTGCCGTGATTCGGAATCACACGCGGATGAGAAGTTAACGCACATGTTGCGAACAATATTTTATGATATCAGTATGCGTAAAATTGCACTTTTAAAAATATGCACACGCGTATGTGTGTACGTGCGCGCATTATATTTCTAGGGTATATTTTTCATTATTAATTATAAAGTGTTAGGTAAAATAATTTTGAATATATTAAAAAGTTCTATGAAATATATACTTGTTAAAAACAGAACTTGTAAACCGTGAGAGCTCACAAGCTACGAAACAGCATCAGCTAAAAACATATTTGCATTAAAAACTTATTTTATAACTTGAATATTTTAAAAACAATATATTTTATCAGGTGGTATAACTTTAAAAACAATATGCTTTATAATTTATCTGGTAGTTAATGCAATGATTTTTGTTACTATTGTATTCGTTAATTTATTCATGATTGTAATAGTATATTACGTACCTGGGGCGGAAGGTGATTATTTAGCTCGTGTGACAGTTTTCGGCCGAGCGAAGCGAGGTTAGAGGACTGTAAAATAAATTAACGTTAATTAGTAGTCCATTTTGTGTGTTGGTACAACTAATAGAAGAAAATCTTTCCCGTTGTTACTAGATATTATTAAGTTCTTATAATGAGACTTTTTTCAGCAAGTATGCTATCTTAAATTTTTCTTTTTTTCTTTTATTAAAAAAAGTTTTCGGGTACACGTCATTGTAATAAAATTTTATTTTCTAGATATTGCAATATGTTTGTGGGGAATTGTTGTCGCAAATTTAACAGATGATTATGAAAAAGAGAAAATTATACCAGATGTATTAGATAAGGCACCTGAAACTTTACTGCAGGTAAATATGTACTTATTTTGTTTTATACCATGTTAAATCAAAATTTTCTTAAAAGCATATAGAATGACCAATTTAGAAAATATAATGGAACATTTCGACGTGGATTTAATAGATGATTATTTACATGAAACGTTTTTAATTATAATCTTATTAACTATTTTTGCATTATAGTTAATGCAAAAGTCGTTAATATGTGCAATGAATTGTAGAATGATTATCTTAATTTACAAACTTAAATTTTAACTTTATTCACCAATGATGAAAAAGAATCGTTGCAATTAATATAAAAACATAAAAACTTATAAG
>JAPYZA010000429.1:0-47284 GCA_030522685.1 Eupelmus azureus
AGAGAGAGAGAGAGTGAGAGAGTCAGGCGGTATTGGAAGGCAGCCTTTGCTTTGGAGCTTTACAGCTTCTGCCTCGTATTTCGGAATTATGTCCGCTGCAGAAGACCGTAGCGCAATATCGAATGCCGGGGCGAGGAGAGGCGCGCTACGTCCGCCAGCGAGAGAATAAGGACTTGGAGAGCGAGAGAGATGGAGAGGAACCGCGGCGGCGGCGGCCTTTACGATCGAGCCAAGGCGATCCTTAACTCACCCCTGCATAACTGTCCATTCCATTATTGTTCGCTGCGAGCGAGCTCGCTCTATCTCTCGCACATCAGATATACATCTTGGATTTTTATGGCCTAGGAGCTAGTCATAGAAATGTAACTCTTTCCTCTTAGACCTGAATTTCTTGTCGAATTATTCAGATCTAACAGCGTTGCCGACACTCTGATTTACGATACTTTCTACTTTACTCTCATGCTCACTCTATTTACTTACATTACAACTTTAATAATATTTTAACGCGATTAAATGACAATAACTTATTTTAGTTGGATAGCTAGAGCCTGGAAAGAGTTCCTATTTAAGTAGCTGTCAACTTAATCCTTCACCATCCGCAAGCTTCGCCCATAAAGCGAGCTTTGCTCCTCTTCCCAAAACTTGCAGCAGCCCGCAGGATCCCCGCGCTTGCAGTCGGAAACACGCACTGAAAAGTAGGTTAAAAACGAGAGCGGCCCCTGCGCACACATCGTAAATCACTAGGGACGAGCTCGCTGGCCGAAAAAGCATTTACGAAAAGCGCCTGGCTCTCGTCGATATACACGGGCGCTTCCTCCGGACGATAAAAAATAAACAAAACACGCGCAGATAAAAAAGCTCGAGAGCTGGAGACACGCAGTTTGGAAAAATTCACGGCTGATAGCCGCGCGTGGGAAGGCCGCCATAAATACGCGAGGCTCGAGGCCATTAATAAGGGTTACTTAGCCCTTGGCTTTATTTTTCTCCAGCTCCTCTTTTTTCGCGTTCTTTTGTTTGTTCGGCTCTCATCGGCGCTCGGGCTCCCGCCACCCGGCGGCCGCCAGCGGGTGCCGCCCGCTCGTATGAAGGAGTTTCTGGTCGGACAGCTTTGTGCTAGGGACCGGCGGCGGAGCCCAGGCGTTACAAAGACGAATTGCTCCCCGGTGGTGTCTCGCAGCTTCCGGAGGAAAACACGCTAACGCCCGGTGATCACTCTCCTCTCGCGCGCGCGCGCGCTCGGCCCTTTTTTCCTCTCATCTCTCTTTCTTGCAGTTGTTCCCTTTTTTCTCCGCGAGCAGCTCGCTCTTTCTCTCCGTCTTTCTCTATGTGCCTGTGTCTACAGCTCGTCTCATTGTCCGTCTTTATGCGCCCAGGACCTTACGAGTGCTGCCTACTCGGTATTTTTTATTTGCGCTCTAGTCGAGATGCCGCGATAGGCTTTTTCATAAGCTACTTTAAAGACAAATTGATTACGATGAAACGTGCTTAGAGAAATATATTGCGTTCGATACTCATTATGTTTTTGGCTATCGTACCTAAATAATGTTTTAAATTAACAATTTCAAATGATATGGCTTTCGAGTTATACAAAGTTTTATCAATTACGTTTATTATCATACATAAAAATGAAATCAATCTATATTTTGGAATGAAAAAGTTTAGAATTTATATAATAATTGTAGTACATGCCGTTATACCAACAACAAGTGCCGTAAAATAAAGCTTTCAATTGGTATTTAATTAATTAAAAATTGTCAATACTCTATTGAAATTTCAAAATTTAATAATGAGCTTGCAAACAGATTTATCAATAATATTAATAAATTTTCTTTTTCAATTATTTGGGGTGTAAAATTATTTTATATTTTACGCTGAGATTAATTTAATTATTCTTTGAGAATTCCCTTTTAATTCTATAAAAATCTATCTATCAAGTGGAGGCCAAATTTAATTTCCTATAAAGCTGTAATTTAAAACAAAAGGTAAAGAAGAGAATTGAATTTAAATTTAAGCGAAAAAAGTACATGGAATACAAATTAATCAAAGTTAATTGCATTAAAGTTTAACACAAGAAATCCTAATTACACATAATACGATACCGGTCGTCTAATTAAAATCAGGAATGATTAGTAAAATTCAAATTATAGTCCTAAAATTAAAATCTCACGAAAATATGACGATTTACAAGCAAGAGTTTGCAGGAAAAGTCAAGTCTTTTGAGCTCTCAGCCTTAATTACTATTTTTAACCTACTTTCGACTATTAGACACCTGACTCAACCCTCTGCGCGTGCAAAGACGAGGCCACTAATTTACAGGCCAAAGGGAAGAACCTGCAGCTCCCCTACTCTCCCTCCCTCCCCCTATGCAGAAAAAGGAAAAATTTTCGGAAATTACAAAGTAGTCGCGCGGAATTCCATTTGCGCCAAAGCTAACAAAATCGTTTGCCGTGGGCGTGACTTAATGAATGGCTTTTCGAAAAGAGCCTCAGGTAATGAAGTTCTACACGCGGTGGGACCGTTTTTCTTTGTGCCTATATGAGGTTGCATTGCGTAAAACTGACACTTAAACACGTTTTAAAATCGCGTATGTCCTGTGTGCTTATTTCTCTTTTAATGTCTAATGGATAATTGAGTTTTTTGCTAAGTTCATAAGGCCAAAAAATGTAAGCACTTGAAGCTTCACAGGATTTAAGGCCGCGTGCTTTATAACACTTTAATGACTTTTCAGCTGTTTCAACAGGATTATCGTTGCGATAAGTCTGGCTCGTTTAACTGAACTTTCCGTTGGCGCTTAATTAAAAACTATATTTCATTATCAAAGGTACACAGAAGGCGATGCGCTAATGATTCCTCTGTATCTCTGTGGGAACCGTAGGACTATCTCGCACTGAAAGCGCTGCAGTCTCGCTTGTAATCGTTCCAATGGAGTACAGATGTATACCTACTTCTCGAGAGCTCAATTAGAACGTAAAAGATAGTTCTTCAAAGAATTCTACATCAAATATTTTTTAAATTCTTTAATTATTTTAAAGTGACTTTTTTACTCTATTTGCACTTCAGTTCTATTAACGAAATTAACGAGGTTTTGCGTTTTGGACTTTTTAAAAGTATGGGTATAAACTATTGAAATCTCCGATTTCGTTCACTGCGCTCTAATTATTCTGGAAAGTTTGGGTTAGTGGAGCTAATTAAAACGCTAAAATTACAGTAGGTAGTTTATGTTAAATAATAATCCAATTATTTAAATATACACCATTATTTTATAAAATTCTTTTTAACTTTTTCAAAATATACAAAAAAATTAAAAAACTTTATTCTATAGTTTATATAGTTAATAAAAAATGGTATAAAATTTTACTCCAGGTATCACATCACTGTATAAAATATTTCCTTCTACTGAAACCAGCTGCAGTCTTTGAAAGAAAAAAACCGGCGAGATCCGCAAATCAACCACACTATCATGACTTTTTACACGGCTTTGGCTCGGTATATACTGATAACATTCTATACACAGTGACCTACGCCCTTCTTCGCGCTCGAAATTACTTTTGCCGGAATTTACTTCCGATTTAGCAAGATTCACTACGATCGGTGCCGCTGCAGGTAGCGTTCCGCGTGCGTCAAGCTTTATGGCTCTTTGCAGATTTAGTCGTTCGGCTGCTGTTGCTGTTGCTGCTGCTTCTGCTGCTGTAGCTGTTACCGAAACTGCGGCGGCGCCTGTGGCTTAATTTACGATCTATAGTAGGTGCTAGCAGCCAGTAGCCTGCTTCTACTGCTACTCCATAACCCCGCCTCTATGTTTAGGAACTGGATAAGGAAACGAGCGGTCTCTTATATTTATGTGCATACACGAACAAGTACGTCAGCGAGCTCTCGCTTTTTAACCCGTTTAAAAGTTAACGCGGAAAGAAAACCTTTGTAAATATAGGTCATTGTGCGCACGACGCTTTTCTCCCTCACAAGCTTGCTTTTTCCTCTAACATAGTGAACTCTAGCTAAACGATCACTTGATAAGTTTTTAATCTTGTTAAAAAAAAACGCTTTCGCAACCAGCCGTTCCTTCTAAAATATTTACGCACAAAGTGTATTTATGATTAGTGTATAGGAACAATGACGAGTTCAATGAACGAAGTGAAAAATTACTAACTCCTCCAAGTTCCGTGCATACATCAAACGCCATTCATGCACCATGAAGAGACATTAAATAAATTTAACCCGCAAGTAGATCAAGCCTTTGCCCAATGATTCCGTATAATGGCGGTTTATTATATATAACATGGTAGAATTCGGTGTTGTACGGACTAGCTGCGGGAGGATATTTTCAAAGGCTGCGCTACAACGAATTTCAATTCCCTGGCGCCTGCGCTGCTGTGCAAACCATTAAGTTGAGCTTGTTCGGGCTTTACGAGCACTGAATTTTTTATATTCAATTTTCAGAGATAATTTCGTTTCGTTCCTACGCAGATGTGTGCCAATTCGACCGCTATTGGTCATAGCCCACCATCAATGGATAGCCAATATTGACAATGAGCTGTACTATCTTGTGCATTGATCGCTCGTTTTCGACATTGACCGTGGGATTTCAGATATGTTCTTCTGTATAATTAATCAAGAATTTCCACATTCTGTTTGGTTAGGTTACTGCTCATTGTTAAAAACCTGTGTTGGAAGAAAGTATGACTAGAGGTTAATTGTGCTTACCGGTGCTATTGAACAATCGAATTGCTAGATTAATTAAGTTTCACAGCTTTAAGTTGTATTTTAAAAGCTTACTGTTTATGTTTGTTTAAATACAATCCGATTTTATGAAAATAAAAAATAATCCTATAAAAAGTATGGTAATAATTTTATTTCTCTTTCAGAAGATTAATAAATGTGTAAATAGCTTTTCACAATTTACACCGTCTTTAGACCCCTCTTTCATATAAAGTTTATAGAATTTTTTTTTCATTTATTAATGAGTTTATAGAATTACTGAAAAATTAATATTTGAACTTATTTAGTTACATCATTGAGGTCACGGATGTACCAGAATCAAATAATAAAGTGATAATAGTTATTTTTAAATACGTTTTTGACATTATTTATACGAATTTAATATTGAATACTATGAACAAGTCTAAGATATGTCCTGATTTAAACTTTTCAAACATTTTATTAAATTAAAACAAAAAAAGCATGTCTCTTAAAGTTATTGGCAAAACTCTATTGATACTCAGGATCAAAATGAATTAGTAAGAATTTAACTTGTTTAAAAAATAAATCTTAATTTCTTCAAAAATTAAAAGTGTACAAGTTAATTCTTTATCATAAGATTACAGATTACTTACGAATGTAATACTTATAACTACTTAAACAAAATCATTTAAATTATTCACGACGTTTTATCATTTTTAAACGGTTCAAAATTAACGTCTGATAACTACCAGTCGTACTTTTTACAAACTGTGACTTCCAACAACTTTAATAATCTCGCAACTTCTTTACGATCTACCCTCTGAACTCGATCGCTTTAATAAAACATCTCTCACTTCATTTCACCTACGAAATTAGCGCCCCTATAAATTCGGCCTTAAAAAAAACCACCGATGTTAGCTCGAAAAAAACTGAAACCAATAATTTACCTTTCGTTTAATACAAGCCGCTTTATCGAGCCGGCCGACCGAGAGGAATTGCTTCTGTATTAGGCACTTCCATCGGTTCATTTCCATACGCACACGCTCACACTGCATCGAACGATCGTATTTTCGGATAATCGCACCGTCATCGCGCGCCTTAATCCCTTCGCAGAGGTTCGTGAAAAAAAAAACTGTTTACACAGCGGAACAACGGTGCGCGCGGCTACGCTGGGGGATATATACACATGTATATATATATATATATATGCATTGCTTCTATTTACGCAGTCGCGTTTGCACTCCGCGGGATATATTTTTGCGCACGCCGCGCCGAAAGTGCTGCATAAATACAGTCTAACTTTTTCAAAGGCCGCGCCGCTTGTTGGCACTTTTAATTTGCATGATGCAATTAAGGGGCTGGAATGGTAACTGGATCGCGAGGTTGCACTGCTTATACGAGAATCGACAGCTCGAGCTGTCTGGGAAAATTAAGCGCTTAATGGGATTAAATTACTGCTTTATATAGATGGAAAAATAAAGAGATTATTCATAGGAAATTAGTATAACTCAAGGTAGTGCACAGTCGTTTATCAAATAAACAAACGCTTCGATCATACTAATTGCTTGTACTTTATGTTTTCACAGATTTGGTTCAAATAGTGGAATTCTGGCGCTTCTCTGTTATTGTTGAATTGTAACAGCTAAGTTCGTCAATTTGTAACTTCTCGAAATTGATCCAATATCCTGAAGCTTCGTGTTCTCTGCAGATATGAACTTCACAGATGTTCCATTATGTCGGTTTTTTAGAAAAAGTTTCACCAAAATTTCTCATACAATTCACGAATATTACAATTCTTCAGATTGAGGAAAAAATTCTACATTTTCATTTAGAAAAGCTAGTGGATTATAAACTTGCTGACGACGTAACGCTGATATCGAATGTGCCTGAGGCTTTCAGATGGTAATAAAGTTACAAGAAAAATAGCTCGATGAGCTCGATGGTTATCGTGCATAAAAAATAAAAAATAAAGGAAATTTTATTTCAAAATTTCAACAATAGAATTGAACAGATTTAAGAAAAAAAAAGGAAAAATAAAAAAATAAATGCAAACCTTTTGCTGATCAGAATATTCCAACTATGTACACTTGCAACGTTGTACAGTCAATATAATAGCATCAAAACCGGCACTACACCAAAAGAGCATTTTATCATCGAATTTGCCTCAATCGCATTGCAATGGCTAGCAGGGTTCTCTCTCACTCTCCCTTTGGTCTCTTTGGCATTAAAAGCCATAAACACGCAGGCCACATCAGGGCTCGCTAGCGGCCGCAGAGCGAACGAACTGGGACATTGCGCCCGAACGTTCGGACAATCTGTAATTTACGCCGTCGAGCTGACCGCTCGGCTGGCTCTCTTGCTCTGCACAATGAGTTAGTATAATCCGATTGAATTTTAGGTCCGCGTGAGCTCTCACTGGAGAGAGAAAACCGATTACAGATGTTAGTTTAATTGTCGAAATACTCGCTCGTTCGTTCGGCCGAAAATGACGTACGTGTTACCCTACGCGCAGGCTCGATGTGCGCATTAGCAATTTTCCGATCGCGCGAGCTCCAAACTCTCGCTTTTGTAATCCTAACGATTTTGATTATTTGGAAATCTCGCGCGCGAGCACGAGCGCCAATTATATTATGCGCCAGCCGCGTTATTTCGCTCGGATTACCCTATAAAATCCGTGGCTATTGTGCCCGAGCGCCAGCTTATACCTCTGGCTTTCTTTCAATGGAGCTGCGGAAAAATGCGCTCTGCGTTGTCTCCGGGCCTTTGGGAAATTAAAGTCGTTGGGAAATTAAGCTCGTTGAAGCGTTGCTTGTACCATTCGATGTGAGAGTGCATTACTCGATGTGGACAAGAGTACCAACTAGNNNTTTCATAATCAGGTAAAACCAAAAAAAGTTATCTCACTTCATTCATGAATTACTTAAATTGTTATTAAAATAAAAAAATGATATATTCCAATTATATTTTTTATTATCAAATCCGAATCATATAAAACCATAGTTTGAATTTTTTTAAAAGATATAGCATCTAATACATTAAATTGTAGTAACTTTGATCTTGCTATAACTTTTCAAGTGTATTTAAAGATCAAGGCGAATACGTTCATGAAAACGCCTTTTTTTCAATCATAACTTTTTATTGTGATCTTCACGAGGTTAAATAAAAGTCTACAATTTAATAGGTTAATCTAAGGACGAATTCAACATATTTTAAAATCTATGTTAAAGTGTTGATTCCAAATTGGTTTTTCTAGTTCACTTTTAATTATGAAATAATAATTTACAAAAAAATAAATTACAAAGTGATTGTGACAAGATGATTACGAATTTTTAAAAAATTCGACCATCTAATGAACTCAAAAACTCCACTTTCTTTAACATTTTTCAGAAAATAATGGCGATTTCATTATATATTTGGACTTCAAAAAATTTGAAGATCGAACTTATCTAGATTTGGTTAAAGTCTCGTATTTGAATATGTAAAATTCATAATTAAAAACTATAAAGCATGGTTTTAAATATTAAAAAGATGTTTTTACTAATGCATTTGCCTTGAACATCAAATAACTTTAAAAATGTACATCAATATCAAAGTTACTACGTATTAAACGTATTAGTTCTTTGTAGTTTCAATAGTTAAGGCTTTTATGTGCTCGTACAGATTTAAAAGCTCGCAAAAATCTAAAAAAAAAAATTTTAATTGGTTTACAAGATATTTTGATCCAAATTGGATTTGACGTCAGAGTAGTGATATCATTTACTGTTTTCTTGTTATATTCTAAAAAGTAATAAAAAACCATAAAAATCATGTTTTTTTGCATTTTTTCGAATAATCACTCTCGTAACTCATAAAATGACTCTAAATAATGAAAACTTTGTAAGAATATACCTGTCTCGTATTCCTATCGCAATATAGCAAGAAAATTCATATTTTAATATCAATATAAAAAGAATTAGTTCAAATTAGAAAACAAAATAATAATTTGCAAATATTATAATAACAAAAATTAATGCACTTTAATATTATTCACAGCAACGCCATTTCACCATTCGATCAAGTGCCATCATCCTCTTGCCTGTATCTAATACTATCCTTTCCTAATTCTGCTTTTGCAGCCCTTCATACGTCGTGTTTCGAAACGAATAGTGCGGCATTTAGTCGTTCATTCGTTCGTTCGTCGTATTGAAAGCAGTAACAAGCGGCAGCTGGCTATAGGCAAAAGTGAATACATAATGGAGTTGAAGCGTAGAGCGAGCGAGTAAGAGAGAGATGGAAAACGCTTTAGAGGGAATCGATTAGCCTAGGGCATGAGAGAGGAGTACGCGCGAAACTCTGAATAGGGTATCGTCCGAAACAATAATTGCTGCGCGAAAGCTTTTCGAGGGCCCGGGCGTAGTCTGCGGCGGCCGTTCGTTTATAGTGCGCAAATGAAATGAGCGCGAGCTCAAGGGTGCAGGTTGTATGAATATCGTAATAAAGCGATATCTCGCGAGAGAGAAAGCGGCAGTGCAGGTCGAAATAGAAAATGCCCTGGAAGCCACTGGAAGCTGGCCAATGTAGCTGCCGCAGCTGGGTTAAGGTCATATCATATACGAGGAACGGATTGTTGCCGCGGTTATATTGTGCTCAAGTGTGAGGATGTGCTTCGATACTGCTGAACCTTGTTATTATAACAATGCGTATTCACTGACTGTGGCCGCACTGAATCGTATTTCGTTGGAGAAAGCCTTGGGAGCTTTTGGAGATGTGTTGGTAATATTCGTGGCTTTTCAGTACCTCACTGAATAGCAGTCTTATCAAGTTGAGAAAAAAAAACGAAAAGTAATATCAAAAACTAAATTTTGATTATATTTTTTGTTTTAATTTAATTTTAACAAACACATTGCCTGAAACCACGATATTCTAGCATAGTATCAATTTTATTAAATGTTGACGTAATTTTCGAGGCGTTCCCCGCATATTACATATTGTTATTAAGAATTTAAAGCCATTACCACGGTGGTTAGCCGAAGCGTGAAATCGTTTAACGCTTAGTCTGTAGATCTATTCCGCCCAGGCTGCGATCATTCGAGCGATCGTTCGCGCGCAGTTGCTCAGCGCTACAAATGCGCTTTCTCTATAAGACTGCGTCTGTTTGTTTTTTTTATCGCTCGCCAATGCGCACATATTGATCTGCGCTTCTCTTTTTTTCATTCAGCCATTTAGAAATTCGCTCTGGCGCGTTATTGCCGCATTTGTAGTTTTAATAAAAGTTGGCGGCCTGCTCTTAATCCAGTGGAATTTGCGCGAACTATAATAGGCGCCTCGTTGCGCTTTGCGGCCGCCGAGTTAAAGTATTCGCTGGCGCAGCCATCCACGCATGCTATATACATGAGCTGGACCCTGCGGGTGTCTGTGTGGCTGTGTGGGGGTGTGTATACGAATGCGTGCCCAGCTTCAGCCGCAGAGCGTTCGCGCCACCGGTCTCCGCTGGAACGGAAGTCGAGTTGATTGGTCGAAAATTGATTTCCCTCATCCCTGCGGCGTTCCGCATTATATCCCTCCAACGCGGCCACGGCGCGGCTTTTGTAGATCGTCAATAACCTTCGCCATCAACCGCAGGCGATGAAAAAGAGTGTGAATCTATTATTGCCGAGGGACTAAGAGCTTCGATAAATAGAAAAAGTGAAAAGAAAAAAACAGATGCGCGGGGATCAACGCCAGAATAGAGAAAGCAATGGTAATCTGGGATTCGAGAGCGGCGCGTGTACTGCTTGGCGGATCGCGGAGCGCCAATGGTGCGAAAGTCCTCGCAAGCCGCCTAAGCTGTTGTAGTTTTAAGCTATTGATTTCTTTCTTTTACCAGCCGAACAAACGACGGGGCGTTAATCTTTTTTCAAAAAAATACATCCCATTGTTTTGCTGACAAACAGTGCATCTGTAATGTCTATTCATTGCCAAAAAACGTTTCAATAATTTTTAATCCTATATTTAGTTAATCTACTCCTAATTTACTGCAACACGATTTATTTATTCTTTTCAAAGTTTTTACGTATAAAGAAACTAAACGATATTGAATAAGCAAAGAATGTTCTTGTATGTTAAAAGCTGTTATTATGATCAGCTGTTAAATTGATTTTCGCCAAAATCTCAAGTGTATTCAGAAATTTGCACGACTACTGCATTCATGATTGAGGATCGATTCACTATTCGAATATTTTGTTCTCTTTCATTAGTTCTTCTTTTTTGCTATCGTTCACTAATGGTGGCGTATCACGATCGCAAAAAGCATTTTATTTTTTCAATTTTTTTTTTGGCATTTTACTAACGATCGTAAAAGCCGTTTAAATGTTTTAGTGGTTTTAAAAGAAATTCTGGCGTTGCTTTGTTCACGAGAATGAACTTGAACTATGAATGAAAATAAAAGATTAAATTTAAAAAATGTTGAGAAAAATGAACTTCGAATCCTTTCAAGTTAATAAATCAGTAAATTCAGGTGTGTATACCGAGTTTGGTCAGACACACTTAATTTAACATTTCCAATGAAATATTGAAGAATTAAGTTGAACTAACATAGTAATATAGACATTGTTTTTTTATTATACTTTAATAATATTGTGTAAATTTATCTAAAAAATTATATAATGTATACTTGTAATTAACAATTATAAATCTCATAATCTAATTGGAGTATGTGTAAAAATGCTTAAAAAAAAGGAAAAAGTGAGAGAATAGTCAAATAGTAAGGTATAATTGAGCAACAATAAATTCGTCTGCAGTGCTATCATCTGATTTCCATGCAAATTTAAAGAGATCCAGTGGGCGAGCTCGCGCTCGCACACGGTAGATTATTCAATTCTCGAGCTGCCAAAATTTTTGGACTCTCACACCCACAATATTGCACTTCTATATTCATGAGATAGAGTGCAGAGGGAGGAGTGCAGAGAGCCGCGGCAGAGCCAGAGAGGGCGAGAAGTTCTGGCGATGTCGTGTACCTCTCGTCTCACTCTCTCTCTCTCTCTGCATGCGCTCGTTCGCTATATGCACTCCCGCAGATGCTTAGAGGAAGCAGTGAATATACATGCAAAATAGAAAAAGCTATCAAGCTCTTGAAGAAATTTTGCATACTTCGCGCAGGCTATTTGTTCGAGTTCGCCTGTTGTACTATTTTTCTTATGCGCCCAGGAGAGAAAAAAAAAGCGGGAGAGGAAGAAAGCGTAATTCTTCGCTTTCGAAGCGCGACGCGATTTTCCCTTCTCGCGGAAAGCGTATATGCATACCGTTGTAGCTCTTGAAAATCCGTGACGTCGATGCCGTACATAGACAAGGCTGGAAATGGAAAATGCATTTTTAACGCTGTTTTCGTTTTGTCGTTCCGAAAAATGCACTCGCGCAGCTCTCGCTCTACTTTTTTTTTATATATAAGGTCTCGTTCATTTTTTAAAAACCGTATAGATTTTTTCAAGCGATAAGAATGCTTTCAACATTTTTTGGAATTATCTGTATATTGTTTAAACAGACGTGACTTTTACATTTGAGAAATGTAAAAACTTTCAAGCTTTTTCATTTTGGTATGCGAACCGCGAATTGTAAGTTGCTGTAAAAGCACAATACTGTGAAATAATCGATTAAAAAGTGTTGAAAATAAATAAACCGAGGCTTTATTGCGGCAAGAAAAAAATCCGTTCGCACGTAGAATCTCCAATCGAAGGTGCACGCACGCACTGGCGCGTTTCTTGGACCAACTCGATCAGCTTGGCACTTGAGAAGAGCCGCGTACACGGCAGAGAGCCATGTAGGTATACACGCGCGGAGACGAGTGCGAATTCCGGCCTCTAATACCGTCGACAGAGGCGCACGGTAAATACTCGTGCTCGTCGCCGAGTTTGGGAATTTCGAAACTCACTTGTCGCGCTCCAGCGCCCGACTCTCTATAACCGAGTTACTTACGCGGGCTTTCCTTGCGCTGCTCGCGCTTTCTTCGGGGAGGCGACGCATAATGGAAATATTTATTCAAGAAATTTCCGCCGTCGCGCCAGCGACTCGACGACGAGCTCTTAGTGGCCTAGATTTTTGAGAGCCTCGATTCCGAGACTGAGAGACAGAGAGAGGCCTTGTGGAAACGTTTACCTTTTACCCTTCGATAAATCGTCAGCTTTATTTCAGACGCGCGCTCGAGAAAATAGCGGAGAAACTTTCCGGGCTCTATCTACTATTACACTTCATCGCTGTTCTTTTACTCGGATCGCAAACTTCCGCGGCGCGCTGCTTTTTTGTCCAGCTCTTCTGTCTTGACCCGCACCCGAGCGTCCCATTGTATTAAGCGTGCGTATATCGTTAAGTGCGGATGAGGATCGCTCGCTCTCGCACAACAGGAAATTGAATGACATAACCGCGAAAGTGTATCCGGCTCTCCCTTGAGAGGGATCGCCGTCGTCGTCGTCGTCGTCCTCGTCGACGTCGCCGGCACGAGCAATATCTCATGTATTTTTTTTCGCCGCCGCCAGCGTTGAATTTATTAGGTGACGTCGTCCCGACGACGGGAGCACAATGCGCCCTCGCACGCATCAGGAGCTTTGATTTATGCTCGCAATTATATAGCCGGCAGAAGGGAGCCTCTGTGTACTTGCTGTATATACCTGCCCCGCCCACTCCACCTTGGTCTCTCGCGCTCTCTTTTGTTTTCTTTAATTTTCCGTTTTGCCCTGGCGCTCGAGAAAGCGTAATTAAAAGACGAGCGTGGCTGAGCTTAAACAGGCATTAAAAAAGCCTTAGACATTGGCTCTTCATCCGGCCTGATGCTGCCCATTCTCTGTATACAGCCGCGCGAGTTTTCCTTCTCTCCGCGGATCTCCATTGTTTTTTTGCGGCCACCTTTATTCCTCAATTTTATACGTGGCCGGGGTACCGGAGCACCGCGCGCGGCCGCGCAAACTTTTCATTCGCTGAGTTTCGAGACTGCTAGGCGCGTTTTTAAAATTGCTCTTCTATCCTTTATATATATATATAAATACACTGTTACAGACTTTTCTCTTTCTCCTTTGCCCCTTTCCTGCGTCAGCTTTCTCTCTCTCTCTCACTCGCTTTCTGGATCGCGCGCGCGCGAGCTGCTGCAACGGCAGCGATCCGGGAAACTCATTTATTTGAAGGCTCTTTTATATAAATCAGCCGCGTATATGAGCTACGGGACCCTGTCCAGGCTAATCCGGGATTATAACCTTAGTCGCGTCTGCCTCGCCGCGATATAGAATCCTATATAAAACGATCTAACCCCCTTCGCTCTATCCATCTATTATTTTCTAGTGCTAAACGAAAACTTTCCCGATAATATATTTATCATTACCAAGCGCCGCGAAAGGATGATGAAGCTCTGACAATTAAGGGAATTACGCTTTAAACGGACGCGTGCTTGCAGCTGGCTGAATAATTGAGGATTAGTCGTGTGCACGTGGATGGATTTGACGGCTCACTCAAGAGATCCCAAGCTTTTGCCAAGGAGTTTAGGCGCATTTATAACTTTCGGATAAGTATAATTCATTGCTCCGGCACTTCGTTATGTTAGCTGCGAAAAAAGATAATTTTTAATTGCGATACTTACCGGCTTTTTCATAAGATCGTAAAAATTATTGATGTACTCGTAATTTTAAACTGATGAAATATAGCGCAGCGTTGAGCACATCGCGTACCTCATAAATGAAATTCATTAATCACTTAAAATTCTTCTGATAATGAAATTCATTTTTAGTGCTTGAAAAAAAAGATACAAGGTATTCATCAATATTACTGTAATGATTTTAATCTGTAAATATTAATACTCTTATAGTTGCGTTCAAATTTTTTAGATTTTATTAATAGGTATTTTTTCTTTTAAATTACTGCAGTTCCATAATTTTTAATTTTATAAGAGTAAATATTTGATTCAACTGTTTATAAACTCAAAGAGGAATGAAAATATTTGTTTTACAACCGTAGCTGGATTTTTTTTCCTCAAAGGTTTTTATTTTAAATTAGCTTTTAATTGTTCCTTTTAAACCTTAATTTTTTTGCAAAGTACACAGTTTAATTTTTAAGTATAGCATAATTTATGAAAAAAAGTTGGCTTAGTGATAATAAAAATTTTCAATTAAAGCAGATTCATAATTTTTGCATTTTGCAATGAGATTTGAACAAAAAGTTGAAAAGTTATTAATTTTTATTTAGATAAAAAGTAATCAAGAAAGGCAAATTAATTGAATGTATATGTATATGAGATCCTTAGTTTGGTAATGAAGTTCATAACGAGACTATAAAAAAGTCCTAACTCTTGCAGCGAGGAATGAAAACAAGCAGAAACTAAAAGAAAAACTTCCTCTTTTCCCTCGCTGTTTATTTAAGCGTACCATTACTCGCTTTCTAAAATAAACTGCCTGCTCGTATTGTCTCGGGCATTATATTTTTCGGCCGCGAGAACTGCAGCAGCTAATACAACAATATCGCAGGGGGGCATCTGCGACACGCAGTTCCTGGTCACGATCAAGACGGGAACGTGCATAAAAGCTACATACTCGCTCCATTATTTCCACGTACGGCCGTTTCCCCGGTAACCTCGACTTTTCGTCTCTCTCTGTCTCTCTCTCCTCCCTTGGTATACACGGATTCGAGACGCGATGTGCTCGCGAATTTTCAATTTCCCAGACACACGCCATTTCGTCCGCGCCTCATTTCGTGCGTGGCATTGCGAGAGGGAAGAAAAATATGTGTATTATGCGGAGGAAAACGGTAATTGAAAAGCGCGACTGCCTGCCGTACACGCCTTTTTCACTTATCGATCAGTTTTGCGCGCAAGACCACCCACTATGAATTACCCGAAGCGCTGAAACAATTTGCTCATATATGCTGGCCGTTGATGGAACTTGGAGAAAATAAAAGGAAAACATTAAAGAGTTTGGAAAGAATTTATCGCGGCAGATAAAAAGACTTAAATAAAGAGCTGACTTTGTCGGTTCTTAAACGTCATTCAAAGCAGTGTAAATTTACTCAGGGAAACTTACAAGTATAACTTACAAGTTATTTCTAATATCTTTTTTTCAATAGGTAGAGAATAAATTCTTACTTCAAAGAAAGTTTAATGAAGAAAACTTGGCCATTTTAAACTTTTAAATTTCTTTCATTCGTACTTATGCAGCTGCAGTTTCTGCACTGTAAATATTCAAAAGTTATTTTATAATGATGAACTGTAATTAAGGAAAAGTCGCGCAGCGGAGCTAAAACTTGTAATAGAAGTGAAATTACTCGATTAAATTTTATAATCACATTAATTTATAATCCGAGTCCGAGCTACTGTAAGCACCTCGGCTGTGCAATTGCCAGAAAAATGATAAACAGCTTGGGAATAAATTTCATGAGGCCGCAGCCGGCTCTTACCAAGCTTCACCTTCCCCAGATTTCTCCAAACGTACTTATTTCTCAGTGGCTCCCCGAGTGCAATGATTAGCCGATAATAACGCAATTATTGTCCGGGGCGCTTGCATTTATTAGTCGTTTACATTATTCATCGCGCATAATAGGCTGGCCATTGTCCCCGCGAATTGTTGTCCGTCCTCGGATTTTGTACTCTCGAAATCAGGCGCGCGCATTAATCGTATAAGAACAATCGCGAAGCCGAGAGAGAGAAAGCGCGAATTCCCCCGCATTTGTCCCCTGGCGAGAGCCGTGTGTGTGTGTGTGTTCCGCATCGTTTGCATTCGCTAGGGCGTGCAGCTGAGCGTTGCCCGCTGCTTTTTATTTTTACCGCTCAAGCCAAGCTCGCGCCGCGCGAATAAATATTAATCGCGCCCCCGCCGCTACGGTGCCGTTTTATAAATTCACGGAATTCTTCTAGCGCGCGTCCGAGAAAATATTGGCTATGCGCCGGGGTATGCCGCCGGCTTGTTCGACTTCCAACGCTCGGCCTTTCTTCACCTTTTTTCTTTTTGACCTTTCGCCGTTATTGTTTCCAGGAATTTTAACCTTTTTTCGGAAATTATTACTACTGCCCATTGTATCTGTCGCTTCCGATTAAAACCAAATAAGGCAATTTTTTTAAAAATAGATTTTGCACTAAATTTTGGTGGCTCTAGTTAGTAGGGCTCTTCTCTAATTTACAATTTATGAACTTACCAGAAAGTTACGTTTCGTCATACCATACCGGATCTAAACAAATAAGTTCATTTTTGATATTCACTTTCCAGCTTTATGAATTTTTCTACTATTGTTTAAATAAATATATTTTTAATACTTTTATTTATTTGGATTCAACTTATTTAGTCATAATCTTGGCTATTCGTTTCAATATAAAACCGTTAATTTCATGGTTATCATAAATTATCATAAAAACTGAACTTCTTTGATTACGATGAGAAGCGGCAGATATAATAGGATAGATATTATACCAGAATCACATAATAAAATAATTAAAATAAAGTATACTTCCATAAATTACTAATATTTTTAAAAAATAGTTGCATTTTAAGACATTTTATTATTAATTTAATGAAATTAACAACGAAAACTGTAAGGAAGATTATCTACAACGTGTAAAAACATATTCCGAAATTTCATAAAGATCTGTACTCCGGATCTTTTGTGGCCTTCTGATTTGTTAAATACTTGGTATAGATAATTTAAAGATTTCACTGAAAATTTTTAATTGAATATACAACATGAGTAAAGTATAAGTTAGTGTTAAATTTTTTAATAATCCTATATAATATTATAAATAACTTTTTTTTGAAGTATACTAAACATTCTAGAATTTTTGTACAAGAAGCAATATTTTGAAAATTATTGGGTGTTTAAATCTATTTAAATAAAATAGTTTAAACTACTTTGGATTTAAATAAATTTATAATAGCTTCACCAGAGGGATAAAATTTTGTTCGATCATGGACAAAGTGTATACTGGAGAATATACTGGAGCATTTCGCTTAGAACGTCCCATCCCCGAACGAACAACCCATTTCTTCTTGAAAATGACTTTTCCTTTTGTCGTCGCAGCCGTCCAAGCTGCGCGTTAAACGAAAAAAAGGAGGGAAAAAATTCTACATCGTCGCCTAAACTCGATCGTACTCCGGAAATTATTTACGCAGGCCCGTAAAAGGGCTGGATAATTTCGTATTTGATCTCGCACAGTGTAGTCTGGTATTAATGCGTTCTCTTGTGCGCTCCTTTGATGTCTCTACCTCTCTCTCTCTCTCTCTCTCCGGCGCAGACGCTCCCCTTGGGACGATCGAATAAGAGTGAGAGAGAAAGAGAATGGAATCATTTCGAACGAGATTACGGCCGGGGCTTTTAAAGCCATTCGCTCGCTCGCTCTTCCTCATCCTTGCGAGATTCTTCTACGAGGGCGCGCGACAGACAGACGCTCGACGGAAAAAAGGTGCTACTTTGCTGCTGCGCGACACCCCTCCCAGTATGAGGAGTGGCTAAAAGTTTGCCGCGTGGGGGAAAAACGATGAATCAATCGTGATAAGCGCCACCCTTGTTAAATCGATTATTTTTCTCTTATTTTTTCATTCAAGACTAATTCGTTTATGCAGAACTGCTAAAAAATATGATTTTTTTATTGTATTAAATTGAATCCTGGAAGGCTGCACTCGGATGAATGAACGTATAGTTACACAGAAAAATGGTTCTGACTATATATGTTGTACTGAATATTCGTGGTTCTCTTTGGGACATTCGACCTGTTTTTTTTTTTATTTAATAAAACGATTCTATTTTTCCAAGAAGCGTGAACAAAGCTTACAAAAAATTGTTTGATAACGAAAATACCGCTGGGAAAAAAGTTTTCACTCCGGCTCAGGAGTGAATGGTGATAGTTTGGCTATTTTGTTTTACAAAATGTCGCGGTTTGAAAAAGAAGACAATGCCCACAATAGTAAGCATCCTCTTTGTTAAAAAGATAGAACAACAGTGGAAATGCCCTCTCTAAAATCATATCACGTTACGCGAAAAAGGTAGGCAAAGGGGCGCCTGAATAATTTTCGAAATTGCTCTCTCGCCGCCTCCAACGCGGTATTATTAGACTCGAACTCGTGTGAGAACCGCTCGCGAAGTTGCAGTGCGCGGCGCGCCTGTTTACGGAAGTACTAGCGGCGGGCTAAGAGCGAGCGCGCGTGTATAGGATGTGCGCGAGAAGGCACGACTGGCGTTGGTTAATGACTCTAATACAATTGCTTCCTTGCGAGCGAATTCGAGCTGGCTCTTGCCGAGTTGGTGGGCCAACTGTTTCAGTGCCCGTTACAGCGGCTGCCTTCCCCCCATATTAATGGTTATTCGCTCGAGGAATGCGCGAAAAGTAAGATTCCAGATAGTCTCCTTGGCTGGCCAAAGATCTTTTTTCCGCATTTTTACACGCTCAAATTTATTACATCTTTTTACAATTTTTCCAAATTTAATATTTTGTTTATTTGCAAAAAACTGTATAATTAGTTGTTTGTAGGCTGTTTGTCCTTATTAAGGAAATACTATTCAGGAATATTTTCATTATATTCTAAATTTGTTTAATAAATTTATTCATTTACAAAGTTATGAGAATGTTTTTGCAAATAAAGGTGCGCTTACAAAGTTAAATCCGGGTGCGTAATCCGAAAATTTCGTGGTGAACAAACAAGTGCAAAGTTTCGTAAAGCTTATTTGAAGTTTGAATTTATAACGCATTCGAACGTAAATTATAATCATTTACGCTGATTATTTACAACGCACAAAGGTTAAATTCAAAAATGTACTTATTTGCTCATGAAAGTTCAGGCGAATTAAAGTTTTTTAAGTTAACACTATACATCTAAACGATTGAAAGTTAATTTGAATTAACAAAAATAAATAAATAAATAAATAAAAATAAGAGTAAATAAATTTTTGAAAATGCCAGATATTGATGTCGCTTTTGATATTGAAAACGCATAAATGTTTTCCAAAAAATATTGTTCGTCAATTTTTCAAAAGGATTTTTAAGGCAATATTTCAGGCTTTGAAATCGGCGTTTAAACGACCATGAATGACTTTTACATTGCGGCAAAGAAAAAGTCAATATTTAAACTATTCAAAAACCTGTACATATTTTGCATTTTATTCGAAACTCAAAATAAACATCAATTTCAATATTGAAATTTCACATATACAAATAAGATAAAGATAAATTAATCCTTTACATGGAAGTGAAAAAGCTCAAATTAAAGATGAAAATTTAACAGCGTTCTATCATTATTGTTTTATTGTTCCTTTGAAAGGAAATTTCATCAATTTTCTAGAGGCCTCCCAAAAAGTTAATTTAGGAAACGCTCGAGAGCGCACGAGAAAGATGTGCAACTGGCAAATGTAAGCTCGCGCTTGCAGAAAGCACAAAACCGCGCGTGGCATGCAGAAGGCGGCGGCAGCAGCAGCAGCACCGACGAAGCGTGAAAAGAGAGGCATAGTGGGGGGAGCGAGAGAGAGAGAGAGCTAACGAGAAAATGCATGTATGTAGTTAAGCGCTTCCAGTGCAGGCACGCGACAGTTAGACGAAACTCCAAGAATTAATTATTGTCCTCACCTCTTTGTCGTAATTACATTACGTCGGTGAGAGAGCAAGAGCGAGCGCTGTCTATTTACCTCTACCATGCCCGCTTTATCTTTTGAATATTTCGTTTGTAATTCTCGGCTGCGCTTGTTGTACGTACCTTTATAAATTTAACGAGACTGCGCGGTCCTTTCATTAAATTTTATTTTTACTCAGCTTTCAATGAAACTCAAAGTCAGTGTACAGGTGCACAGGTTTTCGCCGCGGGCTTATTGATATTTACCTATTTGCAGCTGCTGGTGGTAGCGGTGGCGGTGTCAGTAACATGCTAATTATGCGCCGTCAAAGTAAACCACAGAATCTTCTAAGTCAACCAAGGTTAATCCTCCCTTCCGATTATAATTAATTAATTCATATATTAAGACAGCTTTGGTGCGGTTAAGTGTAGGAAGCTTACGTTGAATGGATTCTTGCGGGAAGCGAGGATATTACCAACTAGTTGGGAATATAAAACATACAGAATAGGAAAAAGGACGGTTTTAACGGAGTTAATTGAATGAGAACATTGTTCTGTTACCATCACTTTTTTATTAACCGGATTCCATTATTTATTTCATATACTTTTTCTTGTTCTATCTATGTACACGAATTCATTTTATCTCTTAATTGTTAGGTGCGATCTCGTAAACGGGCTTACCAACTCGAAATCTCTCGAGAATAAATGACAGCCAGTGTTGATTCTCCGAAAGACGTTCGCATTGGCGACGTTCCGCGTCGCAATTTAACTTTACAAATTTTTCATCTTTAATCGCGAGGCTTTCATGCCTCCCAATTAAATGTATATGTATATATATACGCTTGAAAATTTTAAATTAATTTTTACGGGTGACTTGGCAGGAATCGCTAACATTTTTTCGAACCCGCGCGCTTATCTAGGTTTGCGCGCTGCATGTCCACTCCATAACGATAAAATTCCTCTCTGGTTCTTTCCAACTATATAACTAATTAACTATACATATGCATCGTACAGAATCTCGTAATTTTCTCCTTAATAGGTATAAAACATTTGCCACTTATTACCCTTATAACTCTCGTTCATTTTGTTTTTACAATAAAAATTGGACATAAGAATCGTAAGCTCGAGAATTAAAAAAACATAGAAAATCAGTCTTGAAGAAGAGGGTCGCACACCGATTCGTGTCAGAAACAATCATTCAAAATACACAAGAATGAATAAAGTTCATCGCGTCGTCGTTGTTCGAGATTATATTTAACCGTTTCGCTAAACCTTTTGTACACGCAACACTCCTAATCGTCCGCTCGGCATCGTCAAGCCGCACTCTCTACGCGCGCGCAATATATATCACTGACTCGTCGGAAAAAGTTCAAGCGTAGAATCCCGTGCAGGTAGAGACGCTCTTGAGCTCGATGCTGTCCTGCTCGCAGGACTCGCTGGGCTTGTGCTACGAGTTGAGCGAGGTGGTGCCGATGTTGCTGATGAAGCTGGGGCAGGTGTTGTCGGCCCGGTCGCCGCTCTGCAGCGAAAAGTGCCGATACGACATGTACTCGGGCGGATTCGGCGCCAGGGGCTGCTCCCTCTTCACCGCGGCGCGCTGCTTCTTCATCTTCATGTAGCCGAGCACCGAGATCAGCACGACGAACACGACGAAGCCCATGCAGCTGCCGACGATGAGGCCGAGCCGCCGCGTCAGGATGCTGGCCAAGCCGCCCCGGTCGGCCATCGTGCTACCGTCGCCGATTATCGCGTTTGGCGCGTCGAGCGTTCTTACCTCCGTGCATCGGCTCATCGCCGAGTTCACCATCACGGGATGCGAGGAGCCCTCGAGGACGTCGTCCTGAGAGGCGTTCCACTGCCATGAGTTTATGTCTTCGGGGATGGGGGTACCCCAGCTGCCCAGCCCGAGCACGCAGATCAAGTAGCGCGTGTCCGAGGCGAGTTTCGTCAGGCGCACCGAGCGGGCTTTGGGATCAAGTAGTTTGCCGCGTACCTGGAACACATGTTTTTGGGAAATTCGATTATTGAAGATTCAAAGTTCGAGTATGAATGCTGCAGCTGGATTTTTCATTTTTTTTTAATTTATCTTACACTTTGTTTCATTACGCTTGGCTTTATAGTTACATTTGATCGGGCTTTACTGAACTCTACGTAAAATATATCTTTCGGTTTATTATATATTTTTTTTTCATAAAACTATTGAAATATTCTATCAGATTTTATATATTTGACGCCTATAGCATGTGTTGCATATGTACATACATTTTTGTATATTATTAAACTAAATAAAATTTTATGAAAAATTAATTGCTTTTTAAAACTAATAAATTTAAAAAAACGGAAAGAACCTTTATAAAAATATATATAAATATTAACTCACATTTATTTGGTAAATATTGAAATTCAAGTTTAAAATACAATTTAATAATGAAGAAAGCGAATAATTAATCTAAAAGTATTATTAAAATAATTAATAATGTTTCTTTGTTTATGTGTTATTCTTCAAATGACTATATTCAAAGTACTATGCTTCAAGGTGTTTCAAGTATAAAAAACTGAATAAATAGTAAATGAGAAATTTATGTAATAAAGATCCGCTCATGAAAAGAGCATTTACGAAATACAGAACATTATCTTTTCAAAGGACTAATCCCGGCTAAAAGTCGGTCGGTCGGTATAATTCGGAAGTATCACTTACTTCGTCAACGTTGCCCAGAGCGTGATATGCAACTTGATATCCATGTAGGCCGGAGTGATTTCGGCTTTGCCAAGAAACGAGCACGGAGAAAGGCTGGATGTCCTGAATTGCCAGCTTGAGCACTAATGGAGCCGAGCAGAATGCATGAGGGTCGAGATCGAGGAAGACTAAGCCTCGAAGTTCGGGCGGCTGCTCGCATCTTAGAAGGCCGCCCTCAACGTCATTCATTCCGACCCCACCACTGCCGCCACTGCTTTTGCCACGACCTCGACCCACTCCTCCGACAAGCTTCTGATGGTCACGCAGCCACTCCCAAAGCTCCTGGGATTCGCAGCCGCAGTTCAAAGGATTCTCTAGAAAATGATAAACGAAACCCGAATAGATGTAGGATGAATCTCTCTCACTCTCTCTCTATCTCGCTGATGAAAGGTTACGCGCAAGCCTGCATCATTCGGACGATGGAATGAAATAAAAAGAACTCTCATCTTTTCAGGACTGGCTCCCGTATTTTTATATCGTGCGAACTACTCTTTTTTTGCTAATCTAGTCCTTACATAAAAGTGCTTTTAGACTTTATTCAGATGCAAATTTAAGATGATTAATACTAAACTGTTTTTTCAGCAAAAAATTTAAATTTCTCTTTGATGTTTCAGAGATATAAGGATATAAACTTATTTGAATATCAAAACGGTTCTAATCAAATATTTTCTAAAATTTAATTCATAATTTGCCGTAAAAGATAAATAAATAAAAAAGATCAAAAACTGCTAAATAAATACAATAAAAAACTTTTAACATTAAATTACAAAATTCTTTGAAAAGTTTTCATAAAAAATATTAATTGATTCCTGGTGTACCGATCGTTGGGTATATTAAGGCAAATGAATACGCAAAATCGTTGGGAAAACTTTCTTACATTCATGGATAGTCAAAGCTACTTTACTCACCTTCAGCTCTTAGACTCCGTATCTGCGTCTCGAGAGGCCGGAAGGCATTGAGCGGCAGATTCTCCAAGTAATTTCTACTGAGATCGAGGAGTCGGAGCTTCTTCAAAGGCCGGAATGCCTCGCTAGATATCGTATTGATCCAGTTCCCATATAGATGCAGCTCCACTAAGTTGACCAAATTTTTGAATGTAACTTTTCCGACCGTGCCGATTTGATTGAAGGAGAGATCAAGAATCTGCAGGGACTTCAAATCCGTCGGAAATTCTTCAAGCTCCTTCAAACGATTATGCGTGAGATTTAAGATGCGCAGATGATCCAAACCTTGGAGTCGCTCCTGCGGTAGCTTATCCAGACTGTTCATGCCGAGATGAAGTGTCAGAAGATGTACTAGACTACGAAACACCCCTGGTGATACGCGCGATATACTGTTCTGGCTAATGAACAAGTACTGTAATGCGGGAAAGGCTTCAAAGTCCTGTGATGTTAGTATCGTTAAATTAGTGCCTGATATGTGTATCTCCTGTAGTAAGGGGTACATAGATTCCGAGGGCACCTCGTGAATCTTACTCAGTGGATTTTTTGTGAGATTTAGCCAAGTTAGTCCAGGAAGATTCTGGCCTGACAGAGCAACAGCTGGTATCTGCCTGAACTTGTTTTCTGAGAGATCGACCCGCCGCAGCATTGGCGAGTGCGAGAAGAAGTTCGCAGGCAGGGCATTAAGGTGATTGTGGCTGAGATCGACCGAGAATAGCCGTGATAAATTCGCCAGTGCGAAACCCGACATCGACTCGATTTTGTTGTGGCTCAAGTCCAGTTCGCGAAGGTACTTGAGTCCGGCCATACTAGCCACGTCGACGGTGGCTATTTCGTTGTCAGACAGTGATAGAATTTCCAAATTCTTAGCCTTAGTAAGTGCCGAGTAGGGAACACCGATGAGCTCGTTGTGGTCGATGCGCAGTTCTCGAAGCGACAGCAAGTTGTCGAAGATACCCGGAGGTAAGGTTCGTAGGTAGTTTCGGTTTAAATAGAGTTTGGCCAGATTAACGTTGAGCACGAAAATATTTTCCGGCATCTGAGAAATGTGCGCCTCATCGAGCATCAGATGCTGAAGCGAAGGCAGACCGTTAAAACAGTGCTCTGATAGCTGACTGAAATTATTACCAGAGGCTGTGAGAATTTGCAAACCGGAAATTTGAAGCCTTCGTAAAGCAGGTGCCGTCAGTTGATTGTTCTCCAGATTCAAGTCCATCAGTTCAGTGAGTCCCATGAATGCTCCATTTTCGATGGTTTGAATGGAGCAATTTTTCAAGTTTAATTTTCTTATTGGTAAAGATTCTTGAAAAATTGCGTCTTGTAAAACTGTTAGATGATTATTTGCTAAATCAAGCACTCTGAGCTTCTTCAACGCCGTTAGTGAGTAAGGATCTAATCGTTGAAGGCCATTGTCTTGCAAATACAATTCTTCAAGCTCGTGCAACTCGGAAAAAGTACGGGCCGTCACATGGCTTAACTTATTCATGCTAAGCTCAAGAAACTTAAGCGCCTGCATAGGTTGGAATGCCGCATCTTCAATCTTGGATATGGAATTATTAGTTAAATAAAGTCTTTCAACAAGTAACAAATCACGAAATAATGGTGCCTGCAAATGGGTAAGCTTATTGTGCCCAAGCCACATGATTCTTACCGAGGCTTGACCTCGTAACGTATTATTGTGGAGTACAGCCAAGCCGTTGCTATCCAATTGAATGGAAACCAAAGAGCTACTTCCTGATCCGGCCTCCGACGATAGCTGAAAGACATCACCCAACACCGTAAGCTGATTTCCTTGGAGATTTATATGTTGCAAGCTATTAAGGGTACTTAGCGAGCCCGTCTCCATGTTGGAAATTGCGTTATTTTGCAAGTGAAGCTCTTGGAGAGCGGGCAGGTTGGCGAACACGCCACGTCTCACCTCGTTAATTTGATTATCTTGAAGGCGAAGCTCGCGCAATTTATCTAATTTTGAAAAGGTTCCAGCGTGCAGTTCATGAATTCGGTTACCGTCAAGAGATAAAGATGTAAGTTTATCGCAGTGCTCAAAAAATTCGACTGGCACTTTCTCGATATAGTTGTTTGTAAGATGTAACTGTTCGAGTTGACCGAGACTGGAGAGGCCTTTGGCGTCGATTCTGCGTATCGCATTTTGTTGGAAGTAAGCCACAGTCAGACTGTCACTTCCCACGAATGCATCACTAGGGATTTCAAGAATATTATTCTCGGCTAGGTAGAGTTCTCTTAGTTCAGGCAAACCTGCAAAGACGCCACCTATGTAGTGAATGTGGTTATGACTTAGTTCGATGGTGCGCAAACGAGCATTGGCTTTGAAAGTTGTTGAGTCAAGGAAAACAATTTTGTTATGACTCAAGTCGATGGACTGGAGATCTTTGAGAGATATGAAGGCATTTTTGTCGACATCCTCAATATTGTTGTAGTATAATGAAAGAGTCTGCAGAATGGGACAAGGTCTAAAACAGTCCTCGCCGAGTTTATCAAAATTATTACTACTCAAATCTAATATTATCAGAGAACCGAGCGACGAGTAGCCATCATCCGGCAGCTCCGATATTTCATTCCACGATAGTCTTAATGAATCAAGACTCTCGAGTCTCCTAAGTGAAGCCATCGGAAAGAGTTTGAGCTTATTCTCCGCAAGATCGAGGTCAGTTAAGTAATTCTCAAGACCGGCAAATGCGTACTCTGATATCTTCGAAATGTGATTACCCTTGAGACTCAGCTTCATTAGTTTTAGACCATAGAAGCAATAGGACGAGAGATCCTGTATAAGATTAGCTTCAAGATCTAACGCATTAAGTTTGTGAAGCTCTGATAGAGCTTTTTGAGGAATCTGAGACAAGCGTCCGGAGACTAAAGCCAAAGATTCAAGGCTGTTCTTGAGATTTCTGAAAGCAGTCTCGCTGATGTCACGCAGTGACGAGTGAGATATCTGAAGTGCGCGGATCTGCGAGCCCAAGGGAAACGCATTCTCCCTCAACTCCTCGATCGCTTTGTCCAGTTCATAAACACTAAGTGATTGAACGTATACATCTTCACCTGAAATAATACGTTATCATCGATATGTATATATTATTTATGATAGTATTCATATCGTATATTAGATTATTAATTCAACAAAATTATAATAATTATTTATGAAGACTTAATATACAAAGAACATTAAAATTTTCCTTTAAATAGATATATTCTTAAAAATAATATCGCAACCAATATTAGTCTTTTTGATTTTTTCTTTCTAATGTTGCCATCATGCGATATATTAGTTTTATTTGAAAATTCTTTGAAACTTTTTTTTTGTAATTTATGCAACCGTGACACATTCTGTCCATATTTTCCGTGTTAAAAATACAAACATTGAAGTTATATATTTTGAATGTTTGATTCGTATTATTTTTCTCTTATAAACAGGACATTAATATTTATTACAATGTTTAATAAAAGCTCTTATTTAAATTAATTTTTGTATATTAAAACAATTTAACGACGATTGATGAAAAGTTTAAAGTATATATAAGCAAATAGAAAAAGTAACATGAGAAAAGTATATATATATTGTATATAAAGACGTATTTCTTTTTCTCTGAAAATAACATTTCACAAAGTAGGAAATGTTAACTTACCTGCTGAATTCATGACGCCGAGCAGAGTGGATTTGAGGGTATCCTCGCTGGCGCCGGCACACTCAAGAAAAAGTCCATCTTCGATGTTCCAGCAGGAACATCCGGGAATTAACTCGGAGGACGGGCACTCGGCCGCCTGAGCCCGAGTTTCGTGGGCTAAGGAAAAGGACGGAATTAAGAGTAGAAGGAGGACCGTCGTCGTTGCCGGCAGTATTGCATTAACGAGGTGACGTGCTTGGAAGCGCGCCCACCCGCGCGAAACTTGCGTTCTCGTCGTCGACGTCATCCTGCTCTCGCTCTCTCTCTCTCTCTCTTTCTCTCTCTTTCTCCCTGTGGCGTCACATCACATCCGTGCTGCTCTTAATGTGGCCAACGGGCTCTCGCTTATCTCCAAGATCCACTCCTGCAACAGACAAATTGAAAGGCATCCTTTAAAACTTGTCACGTAATAACGATGTTTAATTTAGGCTAAAGAATAATAGCAGGGTAAAAAGAGGGCTAAAATTTAGGGAGGGACATTTTAACTGACAATGAGCTAATCGAGAGCTCGGTGGTTATCTCAACAACCAAGAGGTTGGTGCGCAAATTGCAAGAGTCGCATGTATGAGGGGTTGGAGAGAAACCCACGTCAAGTAAATATCTAAAACGCCACCTGCGGCGCGCAAAAGTGATGCGCGCGTGTGCTGGTGGATGGGCTGCTGCCCCGTCGCGCGTTCCTTGATGGGTTCTTGTCTGCAGAACATCCGCTTTTGATGCCGGAAGTCAAAGCCTGACACCCAGGCTGCTCCTTCTCTCTCCGCATTATATCGTCGTTCAAATCATCTTGTGTATCTGGGTATTGTATCTGATGATTATGGCTGGGAGAGGGAAAGGGGAATTTTCAATTAACTTTTCATTACCTTAACGCCTGCTTCACCCCGATATCAAGCTGTATTCTAACATAATTTACTATAATGTTTGTTATCTGACTCTAATTATCTAAATTTCTTTCTTATAATTTATTGAGGTATTACATTTCATCAAAAGCATATTTTGTCTTAAGCAACGTTCTAAAACGGAAATCGTGAGATCTTATAAAAGTAAGAAAAAAATAATAAAGAAATCTTTTTTCCATTTATTATTAAAGGTATAAAATCTTAATTTTCAGCGCTTACAAATGGTAATTTTAAAATAAACATTACGATTATTTGTTTAATTAGCAAACATTTTAGTAGATAACATCTTATCCATTATTAAAAGTGGCATTTTCATTTTAAGGATACCAATGGAAAATGAAACAAATTTTATTTTTCATTCTAAATTTAAAATATACGATCTCAAAAAAGTTCTATTATCATAAACTCTATAAAAAATTGAGCTGCAGCATCCAATGCACAGAAAACTAAAAGATTAGTCGTAAGCCGTTGGAGTGTATGAAATCTCAAGCTTTCTTCGTGTAAAAATTTAAGTCTGACGGAAGTCTAGCAATAGTATCGCTAGAGTCTGGTTTGTGAGACTTATTTTTTGTAATGGGTTACTTTAATTTTACACATTATATGTATGGTTTGGATAATATTTATTTATTGGTACGTTCATGCTCTCTGCGGGGAAAAAAGGAATTCAAGATCCTTGTAAACTCGAAGGCCGAAATGGGTTAATGCAGTAGCGAGAGATTCTGAGGGCGAGCTCTTATCTGCGTTCGCTTGCGGACTTCGCTCTTTGTCTTTGCGCCGGAGGGGAAGAGATACGGGAGAGTGAGAGCCGCCGCCGCATTCCTGGCACGACCGCCATAAATGCATTTTGGGATTCTCTCGCCCTCTCTTCCCTTTCCGCCTGTCTTGGCCATTAATAACGGATGTTTTTCTACTTCCAGCTCTCTCTCTCTCTCTCTCTCTCTCTCTCTCTCTCTCTCTCAAACTCACTCCAGACAGCGAGTTATCGACTTCGCGCGTTCGAGCATTACCACGCTTGACGAAACATTTGTGATCCGTGATTAATTCTTAGCCGGCGGTTTACGCGGCAGTAAAACACCGAACAAAGTGGCCTGTGAGCTGAACAAAAATGGATTCGCCGCGCATACTTTTTCTCCTCGCGAGCGATGATTGCTCTTTGCCTCACCTGCGAGCCAGCTCACGCGTTTCAGTATATTTATGCCCTCTTTTTCTCGCGCTCTCGCGTAGAAATGGAAAGCTCTTTTTATTTATGATCAGATCCTGTGGATTGCAAGTAGAAATGGCCTCAACGTGACCACGCGCGAAAGGGTCTTGAGACTTTGAGGCTTTGAAATTCCCGCAAAGCGACTACTTGAAACAATTTCTTCATGTTCTTGCAGCGTCGATGGCGGGTCTAACGAATCAAAGCTATTAAGGGCTCGTTTTTCTTTTTATTCGTAGGGTTGCAAAGTACCGTCTACTTAAGTGGTGAAAAACGTTTTAAAAATATTTCTACAATATTTCACCAACACCATCTGTTAAAACTTTGACAGATCATGAAAATTATAGTTTAATTCTATAAATATAATTCAGTTATAAGATATCCATCTGACCAAACTTTGTTACTAAAATAATTCTGCTTTTGATCGTCTTTGTTTGATAAAGTCGTATATTTATTCGATCAAAAAGTCGTATCACTTTTTGATCGAATAAATATATTTAGAACAATTTCTGCTTTATGATTTATGGAAAATTATACGTTGCCCGCTTGCGCGAACCCACGATGTATACCTCCTGGAGCATAATTTAATCTTGGCAAAGCTCTTAGCAGATATGCGTTCCTGTATGTAGAAATGACATTAGTCGAGGTATGGTCATCCGTTGCGTAGACGTAGGTTGCAGATGCACAATGCACCAATCGAGTTACACTACTGCGTATATTATCGGTGTATCAGTTCCAGAATTAGGGCTAGGTTCTGAAAACTAAGATTGATCTAGTCTAATACGATCTCTAATGGCAGAAGATGGCTACTAGCGTAAATATTTATATAGACACATAAAAACGAAAAAATGATGTTATTTTAATTTGCGGGAATAATGCTTTATTCCAAAGGGAATAATGAATCGCCATTATTCCCTAGAGAATAATATGGCACATTATGTCCGCTTTTCAGGTCGGTAAAGTGGCCATTATAGTTAACTCGGGAATAAACTATATAATATACATATAGGAACAATAAATTAATCTTGAGGAAGCTAGGTACGTGCCAATGAATAGGCAGCGGTTTTATTTGGACTTTAATTTTCTTATAAATTTGCCTCCCAATGCCGCAGGCCCTCCCGTATACCGCTGCCGAGCTCTTTGATATTTGGATTTCAACCTCGGCAACTACTTCCTCCTTTGGTATGCGTGCGTTCACAGAGCACTTTAATCACGGCGCGCGTGCGGCTTTGTGGTTACTCTCGTGGCTCGCAGCGCGGGGAATCGATTGTGAGGGTCGAAGACGCACGAACCTAGAGAGATAAGATGTGCTATGGCAGTAGATGTGCAAGCATATCAGAACCGTATCGCTCAAAGGCTTGAGGTTTCGTAATTATTTCCTAACAAAAATTTACCGAGGCCCAGCGACCAATGTAGTTTCGGGGAGTTTGTACAGTTTGCAAGCTTACTTTACTGTTAGGCAATGTAGAAAGTAAATTCTCGAAGAAAATACTGCTGACAAATTTACATAGAAAGAATTTTTCCATATAAATTACTGTAATAACACTGTAAATCTGGGACTCCTTCTGTAAACGTAATATTTTATACAGATTTTCATCAAATATTTCTTGTGAGAACGGAATATTATTGTACATTAAAATAAAATATTGGTTCGAGTAAAATTCTCCAGAATTTCAATTTAAATTGGTGGAAAATTATTTTTCATTCCAAAGTGATGTCCGAACCAAGCCGAAGTCGATAAAACATGCATGATTGTGAGCATCACGCTTCAATTATTTAATTATTTTGTTGATACTTGCAATAAAATAATAGTATATAGTGAAACAAGGGGGGAAAAGTTGATTTTGAAAGTTGAAAAAGTCGATTTTCCATTCGTTTTTAACGTACAAAAAGGAGGGTTGTTCATGTACTTGTTGAAAAAAATAATTTATTTTAAAATTAATATTTTTTATTCATGATAGGTTAAATAAGACGCGAGAATCTTCTTTTAAGCAAAGAAGTTTGTTTATATATCGACGCGGTAAAAATTATTTGCTATAATTTACAGTCTACATTGGGCTTATAAGGAAATAGTTCGGCGATCGATGCCCGATGTATCGTTCAAAGTATTTCCGATATTTCCGCAATGCAAAATTTTTTGCGCGACCATTTATTTACAGTTCAATGTGGACAAATTATTTAAAATTTTTTTCTGAAGAACAGCCCGCAAAATAATTGAGCTTGTGAAACATTCTTAACTTTTTCGGCTACAAATAAATTTCTTTCTTCAAGATTTTTGCTTTGTTCTTGTTTTCCGTTCAGCCTCAATAGGAAATATTTAGAGAATCGAGAAAATTAAACAATAATAATTATTTTCACCTTATCGTAACGTTACATCGACGATCATTGGAATTACAAAAACAGCAATAATAATTATTGCTTATTCAGAAAAAACTTAAGGCAACTCCATTAAGAAGCCATCCTAATAGCTTCCTAGATGGGAAGCTATGCATTACGAGGCCTGAAAGAAATTGAATGGAAGAATACATGCTGTAGTCTACGCAAGATAATCATTTAACGATGTTGATTGAATAAGGCGATATGTTTTAAGTTTAAAATGCCAGATTAAAGAATGTTTATTGGAACAAATGATGGATAATAGATATCAGTTTTAGACATGAGAAAACACCTGTTAAAGACACGCAAAAATCTTTTTCTCGGAGGTGTGACACTCTCCTTGTTGATAGATCTTGTCTTTTCGTAGCCATCACCTCAGTCGGTGCTTACGCGGGAATTAAGCCCGGCGCGCGCGAGTAAATATATAAAGTCAGAGCATCACTCCTCGCGTAGACCTTCGCTCTCACATATATATAGCAAGCAATATGCTGCCGAGTGTGCGACATAGCGAGTAATTCGGCCTGTCCCACTTGCCACGATATATGCCAGATTCTGCGCTCTACACATACGTGACACACACACACACACACACACATACACATGTACGTTCATATGTATATATATACACACAAAGAAGCTACGCCCGGCGACGTGATTTGAATACACGGGATGTGTGTTTTCACGCGCTATGTTAAGGCGAACGGAAAAGAAGGAGACAGCCATGCAATCTATGCCATTTTCACGGTGAAACTCGGTGTCGAAAAGAGAGATAGATAGGTGAAAGAGAAAGAGAAAGAGAGATATAGAGAGAGGCCTATATAAAAATTTTTCGTACATGCCTGGATGTGCATAATAACCATATATATTGGTATGGATAGGTTACACGCTTTTATATTGACTTGAGGGAGAGAAATTGGAAGGTTGATCGGGGATGACGGATAACCGATAAACTGATCAATCTAAATTTTTAACTTGATTGAGATAATTCGGTTATGGTATTAAAGCTGTCTTCCATTTGGACAAGAAAATGCTATTCTATTAAAAAAAAAATTTATTTGGGTGATTGAATAATTCAATTACTATTTAAATGTGAATAATAATTTTTCGTCCAAATACATCAGCTTCGGTGACCTACTTTTAAATTGGTAAAAAAAATTTTTCCATTTTTTATTATTAATTTTAGTAAAAGATATTTTTTACAATATCAAAAGAAAGTGATATTTACTCATTTTTTCTTAAAGTTTTTTGTTTTGTGTTTGAATATTGATATCTCTTTTCATTTCTTTTTTATATAATGACAACGATAGTAATAATAATGACACTTGATTGTGTCATTTTTCTTATGAAAAGAATGTCTCAAAATAACCTGGAACCGAATTTCGTTCTTTAAATGTCAGAAATGGATTATCAGAAGCTCTGATTTAGCCATTCGAAAAGATCAAATCCAGGCTCGCAACAAAATAGACTTTGGCTCTTTCTTCATTCTCGTGGCATGAGTGTGTTGCCGGGCACCATCCATCCTGTCCTCGAGCACATCGGCGTCGTCGTTAAATCGAAACTACGGGGCTGCGCGTTTTCATTAGTCCGAGAGGGGGCATCCGTCAGTGCTGCTAGTGTTGGTGTTGCTGGTGGTGGTGGTGGTGGTGGTGGTGGTGCCCTCTGCCGGTGGAGCTTAAAGCGCTGGGCTTGCGCGAGCTGCAATCGCTTGGCCCCTCGGCGAGCGCGCTTGCACCGGGAAACAAATGTGGCGCATCAGCGGCTCTCCATCACTGAAAGTGCTACTCCAGGGGCTTACCGAGTCTATGGTGGATTCCGGCTATTGGCACGCTCGCGCATCCGTATATATACGATCCCGGCGCTCGTATATACATCCGATCGCAGTACGACCTCTCCATCCGAGAGAGTTGAGAAACGCATATATACACACGTAAGTGATCGCGCGCGTCTGTAACTCGAAGAAGGTGAGATCGAGCTGCCGCCGCTGAGTCTTATATAAGCTCCTCTCGCCTTTCTTTAGCTCGCCTTTTTTAAATTGAATGCCCCTTATGTGCAGCGCTGAGATTCGCGAGGAATTCAATTCTAGCCCCCTCGTTTCTTTTCGGGCAAGGAGAGGGCTGGGAATGTGCACCTCTCGGAAAAAACACACACATATATATGTGGCATGCAATCGCCGCTGACTTTTACGGGATCCCATTCTTTTTACACCTTCGTTTTCGTCCTCGGCTTCCCCTTTTTTACATATCACGTGATTTCCCCGGAAAATCAGAATTTTCAGCTTGACAAGATTCAGTGTAGGCGCGCGTACGCGTGTTCGCGAGTATGTTTCGAGTTACGGTGGACCGGAGCAGAGAGGTGCGATAATGAGATCGAGACTTTAGTGTTTTATACCCCGAGACTGCTGCCGGCAAAGTTGGAAAATAAAACGCAAAAGCTCGAGGATCTAGCTCTCTCGCTCAAGTTTTCTGCTCGGGACTGGTTCGCGCGCCAGAACGCAGGCTTGTAGGTATAACTTAATGCTAAACGATCATCGTTCAGAACTCTATTATAAAGTTTCACGGCTCCGCGCCCAGGCGCACGGCCGTAATATTCAATGAGATGTTTATTACCCTCGCCGTCCTCCAACCGTTTCTTTCTTTTTTTACTTGCTACTAAATTCTTCTAAGTGGAAATCTACTACTGTTTCGCATAAGTGAATTCTTGATTTCAGGAAGAAGAACTGAAATGGAAATACAAACAAGATTTACCGAGTCAAAATTCACTTTTCAAATTCAGCAAATTCGAATTGGACTAAAGCAAAAATCCTCTCTCTTTTCTCATGCTGCAGGTTAACTTAACATTTTGTCGCTTTTTTGCCATAGTTAAAATACAAAAAATAATGATGCTCGTTTTGAATAAAAATTTTTATTTTCTTGGCTTTTATAAACATTTCAATCTGTTTGAACAAGCAAATAAATTATAAATTACAAATTTAAAAAAAAATGCGATATAGCAAAAAAATATTAACATTTTTTAATGCACAAATATATTTAACTCTTGCATTATTGGTAGAGAAGATTAATTATGCGATACACAAGAGAGTTTTATCTGTTTAAAAGAACAATGAAAAATGGCGGCGTTAATGCGACAGGAACAATGAAAAATAGGCGCTCTAAAGTAGAAAACAATGTGTAACATTATCATCGATCATTTCTTTTTTGCCGCTAATGCGGCGAAATATCACTGGAAACAATTTTCCTAACTTTACACACATTCAAACTTCTTTTTCATACACGTGAAAATTAATTCGAAGTGATCATATCCTTCATTATAAATTTCTACTTTCCCGCTTGTATAAATTTTTAAAGTAAAAAAAAATTCACATCTGCGTAGGCAAAGGATAAAAGCCAAAAATACTGACTTCCGTAAAATCACATATCGAGCGAAAGGCTTCCATTTGAGAGTACAAGGTTTTTCGCGCTCAGGCTTTGGACTCGACACATCGGAAAAGCACGAAAAGCAATCAAGTTCTCTTTGTGCCAAGATTACTCGCTCACGCCCTTTTATAGGTGTGTGGGTGTTGGAAGGGAGCCGTCGCCTCACTATTGCAAATCGTAGGCGTAAACCACACCGTTCGTGTTCAGCATGTCAATTTTTGTAAGCTCCTGCAAGTCCACTTTGATGTAGGGGGAATTTCAGACAGGAAAATATAAGTTTTGAAGGGGGAGATTCTCTCGATACTTTTTATACAGAATTAACTGTACTTTGAGGTTAATATTTTTGGCAAATTTTGCAATTACCATTAAAGTTGTTATTTTCGGCTTTATACATATATACTGAATGAGCTAGCGCATTTAGTAGGTAAAAGCTTTTAACTGAAAGAAATATGTTAAAGCAAGTGAACGCGCGCCAGATAGGTTGCAATTTGCCTTAATCACCGTTAAATAAAGCAACAAACAGCAATTTTATCTAAATGCGAATCCTATGCAAAGGCATGAAAACGTTATTAATTTGAGCGCGGAGCGCAAAACAAAAAAGCCCAACTAGCGTGCGCAGCGTGTATACTTTCCATTTTCCGGATGTATACAGAGAGGGAGAGCCGAAGAGCGCGCAGACAGCGAGCCGCACGCGTGGACGCGCATAATTTTTCGGCTTGCTTGCACGGGACGCGCGGGCTGCGGCGAATAAAGCGGTATATATGCGGTTTATTTCAGGAATTTCTTCTGTGTGCATTCTGCCGACTGGGAGAACAAAGAAATCGGCCGGGGCTTTAAAACGAGCACCCGCGCTCTCACAAAAGCTGGCCCTACTGTAGCTCAGCACTTTCGAAGAAATATCGCGCGCGAGCGGCAGCGCCGTATAAGGGGAGAGAGAAAGCGAGAGAGACGGAGAAACTACGACGCATAAGCGAGGAGAAACGAATTGTCGCCGGATTCTGCGCTCTCCCTCTTTCTCTCTCTCTCTCTCTCTCTCTCTCTCTCTCTCACTCTTTTGCTGTCTGAGAGGTGCACGACTGAGTTCGCGCGTCCGTTTGAAAGCGAGAAGGCTTGAGAGCAAACTGTGCGAACTGTGTAGAGAGACAATTTTTTCAGCTACACGATACCGCTGTCTTTGCTTATTAAGGAAAGTTGAATGCAGGCTGGAACTTTTCTAAACTAAAGTGGTTAGCTAAAATTATGCATTCGTTGGCGATTCATCATATAGTTAATCTAGATGTAAGTAGATGCAGCCGAGTCATGTAAGACACGGCTGGCTAAAAACTTACTCAACAAAGAATAATTTCTTTGAGATTCGCGTATTTCTACAGACGTTTTAACAATGCGAACTGACAGTACAATTGAAATTCAAACGCGCTAGGCATATCTGCGTATAGATATACTTAAAAATGTATATGGCTTAGATGAAATTTGAATACGCGATATTCTGACAGTTTGTATCGTACAGCGAATGCGCCTTTATATCTTTTGAACAAATACCCTGCATCTGGAATATTCTTGGAATTTTCATGTCCATGTCTGCGCGGTCTTTATCTTATTTGAATACAACTATGATCCTGAAATGTTACTAAAACATCTTTTGCATTACCTTTCTGCATACCCGCAATAAAGATATGAAAGGAAATGAAAAAATACTTGATATCTCCTGGAGAATCCGAATCGTCAATCGTCACTGAAAAGTTGCCACAATTCGGTACAACGATTCGGCTGATACCAGCAAGGCTACGTCGCATAATCGATTTTCATTAAACGAACGCTCGCGGCGATATAGACAGAAAGCTCGGCAATGCGAGAATGGCCTGATCACAAGAGCGCAGGCGAGCAGCGGCGAAAGAGAAAGCAGAGTGTGCAAAGGGGCGGCGGAATGGGGCTGGGGAGAGAGGGGCAAAAAGCGATGGCACGAGAGAGAGAGAGAGAGAGAGAGGGAGCTGAGTGGTCCGCGAGCTCGGATGCGAACGAAAGGGTGCGCGCTTGCCACGATATTGATTTCGAAACAAATTCGCTGCCCCGGCAAAGCGCGAGCGCGCGACGCTTCCTATCTGCCGGTGCGTAAAAAGCGGCTGCAGCGGACTCGTTAATACGAAAAATCAGCGCTTTGCCGACTTTTTTGTTTTCTCCTCGCAGAGCGCGGCGAATCGCAATTTCACGAGGACGCTTATCCTAATAGGCGGCTCGTTTCTTTCGGCCGGACGATTTGCGTTTACAATCGCGCCGTACGCGGCTCGTCATTCTTTTTTGTCTGCAGCAACTTTTTCAGCCCCGTGAAAAGCATATTTGCGCGCCCGGTGCGCCTAGCTCCGAGCTTAAGCGGATGTTGCTGCTGTCGGTCATCGCTTCGGCTATTTATACGGGTCCGAAACTTTCCAATGTCCGCTGTAGCCCACTTTTCCTCCTTTTTCTCGAATATTTCGTTGGGGATTTGGTTTTTATGCGCGCTCATAGTTCGCTTTGCATACCGTGTTGGTATTGCCTGCGAAGAATCGGAACGGCGCGGCCAACTATTTCCTTGGCAAAAAGAGAAAGTCAACAGTAAGGGCGAAATATTCGCTGCCGAAATCACGAGGGGATACTGCTGGCGCTGGCTGTATCCAACCCTCTCTCTCTCTCGTATATCGAAAACTATATGCAGGCCTGCGATATACATATGTATGCGCGCAGAGAGAATGGACCGGCGCTGCATTTAGGTATTCGCAGCTCGGACTCGCGTCGTAAGGCAAGTGAAGCGAAAGCTGCTGGCCGGCGTAGCGTTAAGCAGATTATTTACCGAAATCAAATGTTATGCGTATTCATACAGGCGACGATTTTGTGAGGAGGGCCGAGAACCAACAGATCCAGTTCGTTTGGTCGGCCCGACGGGGGGGATGGGCTTGCGACACGCTTAACGTTATTAGTCGCCGGACGCTCGCAGCTCTCGCTGCCCCTGCCCGTTCCGCGTTCAATATTCAAGCGCGACGTCGACACGACTAACGATTTACAGGCCCTCGGCGAATCTCTGATTCGTCCTCTCCTCACCTCTCCTCGGCTTCGGCTCGCCCCCCACCTTCTCCTATATTCCAAAGCGTATATTTCGAAATGTATGAGCGGCTGCATTTCTTATGAGTGTCGGCAGTTGGAGCCCTCGATGGGCTAGCGTTGTGTGGATGCGAGATACATATGTGTAAGCAAATTTATGCGCGCGCCCTGGCGTGGACGGAATTCTTAAAAATGCGAAATTTTCGATTGATCGAACTATAGTAGACGGACAACTTTTTTCTTCGCTCTTTTGCATATGCTGTGAGAATCGCTGCGAGCTCGAAAGCGAATTATTTCTGTATTCCCAATTTCCAGAACGCGTGAGAGGTATATATATATGTTGAAACGGAAATACATCGATTGCAGGTGTTGAAAAATCAAATTCGATGTATTGAACCTGAGATTTTTATTCTCAGAATTCGCGGCTGCCTGAATATTCACATTCGTTATATCAGGAATTGCGGAAAAACTTATTGCTTGCAAAAAATTGCCAAAAAAAAAAATATAAGGATCGAGTTTTACAGTTATAATCACGAATGCATGACGTATTAATCTGATTCGATCAAATACTGGCAGTTAAGACTGACAGGTAACTAGTAGTAATTAATTTACTGCTTCATCATCAGATTAATTTCGCAAGATTGAAGCCAGATTATTTGGAGAATAATTGAAATTTTGAAATAACGACCTAATATGATTGAGGATTTATCGACGATAGCCGTGCATACTTTCAGCTCTTTGGAAAATTCCTTAAGCCAGATTAATTGAAAATTGATAAAGCCCAATTAAACAAGTATAAGCGAGAAAGTCGCGGAATAGCAATATTGAATAATTGGAGCCTCTAAATTTCTTGTGAAAATCGCTTCGGAAGCGATGGCCAGCTGTAAATGCGGCGTAAAAGCGTCAATACTGGCTAGCGCGGCGAGCAGAGCGGAGCGCTGCAACAGCCTCGCAGTGGTACGTCCAGAGAACGAGCAGACATAGCAAGCGAAGGCTGCAAACTGCCGTCATTGGCACACGTTGTTCGTGCGCTAGCTAGCTCGCGCTCAACTGTCGTTAAGCCGCATTATACGAGCGCGCGTCATTTCGCAGCCTTCGCGCCCTCCGATGAACGTGCCCTTGTAATCTCCAGTATATACCTGCCTGCACTAGGGGATCTTTGCTCGCGCGTTAAATTCACGCCCGGGAAATTGATAAGGAAAAAATTAGCAACCGCCTGCCGACGCTGTAAACTCGCCTGCGCTGCTGCGCTGATTAAAATGTTAAATCAAGTGAGATTAGCTTCAACTTATAAATAAATCTTGATTTCTTTAGCAAGGCCCTTACTCTGCAAACTGTAAACAGTAATTTTAAATTAAAGCTATTTCATAATTTTATATATCTTTAGACCGTGAAAATAGCGCACTATAAACTAGTTCTGCTTAACATAACATCGTAGATTTATCCTTCATGGTAATATTTATCTTTCATGTATAACTGCTGTATTATTTATCAGTATTTATAAATATTAATACCAAAAAAAAAAATGCAAATTTTCTTTCACATTGTTGGAAAAAAGTTGTCCCGCTTCACATAGCGAAGAAAGCGAAAAAGACGATTGCGCAGAGAGTTGATAATCCAGGCTGGGGCATCGCGGCCACCGACTGCGGGCTAGTTATTGCGCAGAGCGGTGTGCTTGTCTACGAGGCATATCCCCACGTAGCCGCGGAAAGCAAAGCTCGCGGCTATATGCGCGCAGAGGCGCGGATGTATCGCTCGCTCGCGCTCGCTTTGTTTTCCGAGGAACACTGTATGATGGATGCTGATGAGCAGAGCGGATGCCGACACGTTACCTCGACTATGCACACACACACATACATGCGCGCGCGCGCAGATACACTCTAGCAGAGAGAAATAGCCGTGTATGCGGGCATGGATCGTTACGTGAAATAAAAGTCAGTGGACCGGCGAAGCGTAACTCTTCTAGTTCCGCCCGTAATATTCTTGGCGCATGAATGGGAGTTGCAGTGCGCGCGGGGGAGTAAAAAAGTGCGCGAGGCGGGAGTAATTTTATGAGGGCTCGAAGAAGAAAAATATTGAGCTTGATTAATTCATCAGACGCTTAGGTGACGGAACATTTTGTGGACGAGACGGATGAAAGTGGAGCAGGTGATTGGCCCTTTTTAAAAATTTCAAGAGCCGAAAGAGCCTTTCCGAAAGGACGCAGCGCTTTCCGTAAAACGTATTATTCGTCGTGGAAAGAGAGCCGGGCGTTGCGGTGATTCTTTGAGAATTTTCAAATAAGCGGTTGAGAGGCTTTCCCTTCCTCGGCAAAGTCGTTAAAGGAAAACGGCCCTCGTACATTGAAAAATTCGCAGTAAGCGCGTTTGAAGCGCTCGCGGTAGGGGGCGGTAACGCCGAGGAGATACTGCATATGAGCCGTGAATATTTAACTCGTTCCGGGCCGGAGTGGGAGGCGGCGAAGCCAGCTCTCGCCGAGGCAGTGAGTGTCTAGAGCCGCGACATATAAACGCTCTTGGGTGCGCTGCTGCTGCGCCGGCCAGACGACAGCCTGTAGCCTTGATCTCGAGAGTCAACTCGCTCGCTCGCTCGCGGCCGCGTCTGCTATAAGCAGAGCCGGCTAAAGTGCTTGAGCGTAAACACGCCCGCCTCATGCAAATAAAAGCCGGCGCGAGCGCGATCTTGCGCGCTGGGAGGGGGGCCCTCTGCCGCCGCCGCCGCCGCCGCCGCTTCTGCCACTATACCGCGCCGGCAAACCACTTTTCTCTCTCTCTCCTTTCTTTTTCAGGCGCTCGCTCGCGCGCGACCTTTAGCTTTCGCTTTTCCCATTTCGATGTTTTACTTTACGCAGCAGCTTCGGGAGATTTTTCCTCCCTCCGCAGCCAGCAGCTCGAGCCAGCCCCCCTCTTGCTTTACGCGCGCTCTCGCAGCCGTGTTTATGCAAAAAATCCGAATAAACCTTACTCCCTCAGCCTGCGCGCAGCTCGTATTTTTCTCGCAGCCCGCTTTGTGCCTGGCTCCCTGCCTCCGCGCCTGCCCGCGCGAAAACGCAATTTTTGTTTACACCGCTTACAGGGGGGGCTGACTACAAGCTATGCATACACTTGCTCCTCTATTTACCAGGCATTTTGTGTGCGTGCGCGTGTACGAGTGGCAGAGTAGGTAGTAAGCGAGCGAGCCTGGAAATCTCTTATCCCGGCTTCGAGCTCGCGGAGAGCGAGAGAGCTGATCGGCGGCGCCCGGGAGGAACTATCTTATTTACACCCCCTCCCGCGATCGCTGGTATTATCGGCGCTTACAGGGGCGCGCACGTAGCTCGCTCTCTCGCTCTCTATCTTGCATCGAATTTTTCACATTCGCCCGATGCATTCTCTGCTGGCGCGCGGAATAAGATTATCCGGGCCACGTTTGTCTTGCGAGGCTGCGATTTTTATTTTCCTCCTCTCGGGCGGGCGACGCGACGCGATGCATAAAAGCCGAGAGCGCGATCCGGGCCGGGCGTGATATCGCTTAAAAATGCGCGCGCATTTTTCGTCTGCCTCCGCGCGCTGTAGCGCCGAGACTAGAGAAGAGAGGAGCGCTTTGCCCCCGCGCGCTCTCGCGCCTGCGGCGATTTAAATCCTTGCGGAGCTGCAAGCTCCTCCGAGAGGGGAAATTAGTTTAGCGCCGGTACCCAGTCGTCGTGGCGCTCGCCGAGCGGGAAAGAGAATGCAGATTGAACGCGTTTGCGCCTTCGGGAAACTAAAGGCGCCAATGAAATATGCATTCTCTTGCTCCGCTCTCGACGCCCTTTCCCACTCTCTGGCTCTCTCCCTTTTCTCTATAGTAAATAGTCTGCAATAAATAGTCTGATCTTTATATTTCTTTATATGCTATGAAAATCAGCAACAACTTGAACTCGTGTAATTAATCAGTCGAGCACAAGTCCGGGTGTTTACTAGAGCAGGGGAGAATACTGTTTGAGCCAGCTCTCAGACAGAGCGATGACCGGTGTCTCGTCCCATCGCAGTAAAGCCATAATGGAACCGCGCCACTGGTAATTGCATAATAGCCGAGTTAAGATACGCGCGCACAGACGGATGTTAACCCGAAACGTGGCTGCTGCAATTGCTTTGCGCTCCTCTAGTGCAGGCGCTATAATCAGGCTCGAGACGCACTCTGTCTCTCCCCCGCAGGCGCGTGTAAAGGTCGCCTGGGATCTACTGCGCGCAAGTATCTACATGTGTGCATCTGCGCAGGGATTAACCCACTTGCTAAGAGCTTGTCCAGCCTACCGTACTTTTATTATTATTATTTCGCTGTGTATGCGTGTCTGTGTGTGTGTGTGTGTGTGTGTGTGTATCAAATTTAGTTAAGTACAACTGCGAATAAACCACAGTATTAAATATCACCACCGCTACTGCCAGGGGATGTATTTAAATTTTCGCTTCACAGAGCTTGGCTGATAATCACGTTCCGACTGTCGCGTTTTTATTATACCTCTTTTGAAAATGTTGAGCGCAGGATGCGCGCCATTTTGCCAAGTTATTTATTTACCGTGAAACGAGGAGAGCAGTAATTCTTTTCTCGCTAAAACGAAATACTCCGCTTAATAAAATAATAGCTGCTGTGGCGGCCGAATACTGGATTATTCACAGATAATATTTAAATCCAACATTAAATCTGATACCTTTTTTATCTTGTTTTATTATAAATGTATTTCGGAGAATAAGATAATTAGTATTTTGTATGAAAAAATCCATTATTTCCGGTTTGTAAATTTTTGAAAATTATTATTAACACCTATTTTTTCTTTTTTAAATTGTATTTGATAATTATTTGCAAATATATATTTATAAGGTTCAAACTGCGCATAGCACCACACGGATTTTGACAACTATTAAAAGGTTGCTATAAATCATCAAATTCGAAAAGAAAAAAATATATGTGTACAATTTTAAAAAATGTAGAAACCCGAATAATAGAATTTTTCATACAAAATTCTAATTCCATGAAATTATAATGTTTTCTAGAGCACGCTTCCCAAAAAGAAAAAAGCCATCTCTCTCAGAATTGAACAATGATAAAAGTTCAAGTTTTTGCAAGCTCCGCAGCAGTTTGAGCAACAGAGCAGCGAATCGAATTTGTAACTAACGTAACCACAGAACTCGGAGAGCCCCGAGAGTCTCGAGCTTGTAACTCGCGCGGTTAGCTATATACTGGACTATACGTGACTCTACTTGGACTTGAGGCTCGCGTGATCGTCGCGTCAGCAGCGATAGCGTTTCGCTTCTTCGTACATCAACTTCCTACATCTCTATATTTTCTCCCGCTGAGAAACTTTTCCGAAATATCGATGCTTTATTGACAAAGCTCGAAATTGGTGCGATATAGTTTAGTTTGAATCAGTTGGGATTTGGCTTTTAGAGAAGCGAGTTTGTTGAGTTGTCGATGTACCTGCGGAGCTTGTTGCCATGTGGCTTGGGCAAGTATGCAAATGTTTTATTTGAATTTTTCCAATTTCCAAGGAAAGTGGATTTTGTTTTCGATATTTGCATGGAGATGTAAAAAAATTGCTTCTCCCACTTTCTGGAGGAATTTCATTAAATTATTAAACCTTTATACGGAAAACTTCGATTATTAGTTTACACAATTATCGACTTTTTATACATGATTAGCTTTATAATTTTTAAGGAAATTAAATTACTTATAATGAAAAAAGCTTATTAGCTTTAATTTCATTTTAATAGCTAGTAATAACGATACATTCTGGTACTCTTTACTCAACAAGTTTAATTATATGGTATTTTCGCAACGTCAAATATATCGGGTCGCAAATTTTTACCTCGTTACAAAGTTTCCCCTTTGAAAAGGCAAAACAGCTTTGGGCAGCTGTAAGCCGTTTTTCATGCCTTAATTAGTCCCTTCAATTTTCTTAAGCTAACAGCCTGTGCACTTGCGCTTGGGCTCACAGAAATGTTTAGGTAAAAAAGAGCGAATTCAATATTTTAACAAAAGCAACGGTTTCGTATTTTTGTTACAAGAAACATTGACCTACATCTTTACAGCAAAGAGTTACGTGAAACGCAAAACAAGTGAGTATTTTACAGCTGGATTTAAAAAATTCTCTCCTCTTGTTTTAATTACTAGTTTAAATTAATGTATCCGTAAGCTTCTAATTAAAGCGCTCTGATTAATCTAATGAAAAGTACTGAACGTTATTTTTTATTCCATTCGTTAAGCGAGTAACGAGGTGAGCCCGGCAGCAGCTTGTTCGCTAAAGCAACACCTTTCCGGCTCTCGAAAAACGTCTGAAATAATTTAAATCGAAGACGGCGCGCGATGCTGAGTTCAAGGCTGATTGCCGTATACTTTAAAACGAGAACTCTGGCCCGTACAGCATTGCAATAAAACTCGAAATATTCAAACCATCTCGGATCTATTCATTTTATGGCTGGCGTTCCGATAAATAAATTCATCCCAATTTACTCCTCATCAATCGAATCGCTGCTGCCTCGTTTATACTTTCATCCGGCAAATTTCGCTCTTCTCTTTTTATGGCTCATCCGCGCGTTATTAGACCAGCAATGCTTCTTTGCTCGTTAAAGTCCATAGCTATCGACCGGAGGTGGCAAAGAATCCTAATGAACATCATTCAGTTTTCAAATATTTATCTCATATAGTAGAATAAAATAAAAGGAATAAGAGAACGAAATGAGAAAGGGAGGAAGAGTTAGAGCGGAGTAAGCGCTTTGCGATCATCACGAGGAATGATCTTCAAACATAGAAAACGCTGTGTCGGTACATATATAGATCGCAATTTCTGAAATGTTTTCTTTCCCGTGAGCCCCCCCCCCCCTCCTCTCTCTCTCTCTTTCTCGTTTAAGAGCTCTCCCCCACATTCACTTCTTTCTGCTGCTTCTAAGCGGGATCCCCAGAGATTTTAAAGTTTTGAAAAATCCAGACTTTTTTTCTGCCACTGTAACATTGATTTTTATTTGCGGCTGTGCACGTGGGAGTGAGAGAGCAAACGAGAGTAAGGAATAGAGAAACATGAGAGAGAAGTGAGAGAGAGTGAATGTTTAATCAAGGAGATAAACAAAAGTTTTAAAAGGCTTTTGGAAAGTCGATTTTTCTTTGTTCTCTACGAGCTATATGAATCCTCAGATTAAGCTTTACCCGCGTGGATTGATTTAATTCGTAATAGCGATAATAAATGTTATATCTTTAGAAGTATGGGAGCAACTAATAAATCAGCTGTCAGTTGTAAATGTATTATATGAGGGAAAATCTATTTTTCCATTTTGGAATATTCGTGAGTGACAAAAAGGCTGGGAATATTTTGAAAATTCAAAGCTTACTAGTAGGTAGCTCTCGCGGTGCAAAATGGAGAAATGTATATGTGTATATATGGGGCTGTCTCGTTTTACATTCTGAAAAGAGAGTAAAAAAGAGGCGCGACACGGCAGGAAGACATGAACTATGCAAAATCGCGCAGAAAGAATGTAAAAAGTTAGCAGAAAAAAAAGAAGGAAGTACGCGCGACTGGGATCGCGTATGCACAAAGAGTCGCTAGCGCGCCCGCGCATGAGCGGGATTACACAAGGAAACGAGCCTCTCTCTTGTCATTTTCAGCGCCCCAGCGCTAACGAATGATAAAGGAAAAAGCCCAGCCAAAAATGTATAGGCGCACAAAGTAAAAAAGTTGAATAAAAATGAGAGACAGAGAGAGAGAGTGGAAGCGGGAGGAAGGGAGTTGCTCTAATCGAAAAGCTAATACGATGGTAATCAGGTGAGCACTGGACCATAGAGAGAGAGAGAGAGAGAGAGAGAGAGGAGCCTGGCGCGCCACCGGCAGGATAACTCCCAGCGGGAACATTGAAAATTTATTGGCCTCGTCGTCTTCCCTCCGGCCTCCATCCATCTTGAGGCAGAAAACCGCGATTCCGCTCTTCTCCTCTAGCCAGGCTCTTTCTATATCTTAATAACCCTCTCTTCCTCTTTGTGCAAAATTTCTCCTTCCCTCCCTCCCTCTCTTCTATAGTTTGGCCGGCTTTCGTCGATACACTCGCCGTTTATTCGCTAGTCCCGGCAAGTAGAATACGACGCGACGTTATATACTGACTGATCTCGGCCAGCGAATCCTGGGGAAATATTAGCGCAATAAAAGCGGCCATAAAAGTATGCCGCGGTGGCGGTGGCGGCGGCGGCGGCGGTAGCCGGAAAGTCGTAGTCGTCGCTCGGACGTATTTCAAGGCTCGCTTGCGGGGGGATCAGGCCGATGGAGCGAAAAGACTACTTGGGCGCGCGCGGCCACTATATATCCCTTTCTTATACAGCCGCATAAAAGGAGAGAGAGAGAGAGAGAGCCAGTCTCTCTGCCGAAAATTCGTCTCGCGCTCTCTCTGCTCCCGCTCGGCTCGGAGCCTGTATTATACATATATGTATAGAGCGAAAAAGAGAGGGAGAAGAAATCGCATTACTATACGCGACTTTGCTCGTAAAGTATCCGAGCGATATCGGGTATCCGAGCGATATCGGACCGAGATTACAAAGGCATTTGGCCGCCACCGCCGCCGCAGCCAGCGCCTTGATTTTAAAGTGACATTCGGAGAAAAGGGACTCGGGCTTTTCTTGCCTATAGTAGAACTCACTCTCTCTCTCTCTCTTTCTCTCTCAATGACGCGGCCCCCACGCTACTCGATGCTCTGAAAGCAAGAAACGCGAGATAGCGCCCTGGCCGCAGAGCTAGGAAAAGTCATTTCGGCCGGCGCCGGGTTGCGCTCTCTCTCTCTCTCTCTCT
>JAPYZA010000430.1:0-59557 GCA_030522685.1 Eupelmus azureus
TATTATTGTAATAAAATGCAAACAGGAATAAGTCTGTCTTCTTATTTACAGTATCCTTCTATGCATGTCTCATAACATAATAGAAATCGTGACAAGAATGATCAAGCGTTATAATAGTATTGAAAAAAAATTAAATCAAAATAATGAGAAATGTAAGCATATATATAAAATTAAACATACTTTACATTAAATTACAAATGAGCAAAATACATAATTAACTATTAATCGTTCTTATCGTTCATAATGTATATCAAAACTTGCCTCATTCAAAACATATGACCCTGTTGAAAAGATCTATATATTTAATCTCTTAATGAGAATCTTGTAGTTACTATTTATATCCTTTTGTAAAAGAGTAGTTTCAATTATTATCGATTATCTTATCACATCTCATCAGTATTTTTAAATACAATTTTACTATAAATTTAAGAAACGTCTGTTATTGCATCAGCACAATTAAATGATACAATCGATAAAGAAATAATTATCAATTTTAATTATGCAAATTAAAATATTTATCATCTGAAAAATTGAAATCACTTTCAACAACAAAAATATCTCCAAATCCCAACCGAAAAATGAAAAAAAAAACAACAGTTAGATTGCGCAAGGGTACCGCTCTATCAAAGTACGCCCCTGGAATGCCTCCTGAGAGAGAACGAGAGTAAAGCAGAGCGCGACAGAAGGCCAAACCCGTGACTGCCGCCTGTACGTGCAATATCTACCGCTGTGCCAGTTATTTGATCAGCTGTTTTTTCACTCCACGCATTCTACTTACTCGCTGCCCCACGGACTACAACATCACGGCGTCAGTCGGCGACGATGAGCGCTGCGGAGCTCCTCTCCAGCCATCGGTGAGATAAATACGGAAAAGTCTAGCTGTTGTTTTCTGTGTTGATGCGAGTCTGTGAGCCGAGCGGCGTGTACGAAGCGTAGATCTTGTTTAGGGGAGTAGCGCTGCGATCGCGCCGGAGGTCGGATATCAGTTTCGAATCGTCCAATGAGCCACGCGCCGGCCGATTAATTCATGCGGCGCCAGAGTTTGACGCTGCCGAATATAATAGAGGTGAGCTTTGGGATTGTTTTATTCCACTACTAGTCGCTTCATTTCGCATTCATTGGTGAGTTGTGTGTTATCGTAAAAATTCCATTATTTGTTATCACTGTGATAGGTGGGTATCGAGGTGCGCGAGAGATTTTAGTTAATTGGTGGTATGGACTAAAAATTTTTTGTAAAAATTATTTATTTTTATTAATTAGTTATTATACATTAATTTTTCGATGAATAATTGTTTTATAAATTACACTTTGTTAGTGTGTTTTTTAGTAAACATCATTTACATATTGTATTTGTCATTTAGATAAGATAAAAAAAAAACAAAGCATAAAAAAGGTTTAATTATTCAAAGCAAAGCTTGACAAGCAAATACATTAAAATTAGTGCAAAATTGATTAATTTTTAAAATCAAAGAACTCTTACAAAAAATTCTGATAAAAGGAACTTTTACTCATATTTCACTTAATTTTTTAGTGCTATAGTAGACGTGAAACGAAAGAAACTTAATACTTATACAAGAAATCGCATGATTTATCGCACTTCAACGCGTTAGCCTCCGATCCTTGACTTGTCCAATAATGATATTCACTATTAGACTAAAATAATTTATAAGCGAAAAAACATAACGCAATCTCACCGAGAAAACTTTATGACCTCAAAATTTTCTGAAAAGTCATGGAGAGCAGAAGTGCATTAAGACGTGGCTGTCGGCCAGGAAACAGACAAATATGCGTCACCGTAGTGGTCCTTGCTGTAATAATTGGTTGCGCTCTCTTGGCGTACACGGCTTTTGGAGATACACCAAAGGACGCCGCTTTGCAGAAAGTGTTTATCGTGAGTATCTTAATAAGTGTATATACTTTGTTGTTTTCCCGGGCTTTTCTTTTTAAACAAGACTTTTTAAAACTACTTTCAACCTCTTTTTTCTCGCATTCTTCAAGAATTGTGGCACTTGTCTTGTGCGCATACGAGTAGAACAACAGAACGATTTATGTGACATTTATAATATGATGTTACGTAAAGAGTTAAAGTTGCATGACATCTACGTTATTGTGCCTTGTTAGAAGCGAAACAATTTAAATATAAATTTATTACTTTTTAAAGTTTGAATTCACAAATTTTTTCTGAATTAGTACATTAATTAAAGTTAACAAAAACAACATATTTAAGCTTTACAATAATTAAAGTAAATAGTTTTGATTAAAAACTAAATTTTATTAAAATTATAATAAATTAATTAACTTTTACAGGTTTTTCGACATGGCGATCGGAATCCCACAGAAACTTATCCTAATGATCCGTACTTGCATTACAATTGGCCCGACGGTTGGGGAGCTTTAACCAAGGTTCGAACAACCATTAATTTTGTTTGCTTTTAAGTAGTTTCTAATTTTGAATAATTTTTTATTAGAAAAACTTTGCTCTCAACAAAACGCATTTTACAATTTATAAATTAACAAATTAAAAAACATTTCATTCCACACCTTTTTATTTAAATATTTTATAGTTACACATTGCCACCATAAACGAATGCCCGCAAGCACAATAATTCGATATTTTAAATCCAAATCCATTAATTATACGATTGTTTCTGAAATTAAAAAAAAATCTAGCACATATTCAACAAAATACAAAAAGCAAAGTGCAAAAATAAATTTATAATTTCTCATAATTTATTCAATAACAAAGCACCTCTCCGCCTTGCAGAAAGGAATGAAGCAGATGTTTACGCTCGGCCGGTGGATTAGCGAAGAATTTGGATGGATCACGAACAACAAATACGATTCGGCAAGCACAATAGTGAACAGCAGCTACTCGGACCGCTGCATAATGTCGACCCAGGCTATGCTCTCCGGGCTTTATTACGAGCAGGACGCTTTTGTTACCGGTTTACATTGGAGACCCATACCAGTTCATTATGTGCAGAGAAATTTGGACCAGGTCTGTTCACACTTTGTTTATGGAACGATCAATTTATAGCTATATTACAATACTTTATCATTCTTTAATAAATAAACATCTTAGTTCGTAGAACACCTCATTTATATATGACTAATAAAAATATCAAATCCTTCCCCATTATCGAAACTTGACGTATTAAACTCATTAATTAGTCACCTACTCTCTATTCACCATTTCTATTAATAATTGAGCAGATCCTGGTGGTCGGCAAGTCCTGTCCGAGGCTGGAGAAGGCTCTGAAGGAAGCCTATCGCAACGAGTCGCTAAAGTCCGACGCCGAGCTGAAATCCTATTACGAGGATCTTGCCCGTATCACAGGCCAGCCGATGAAGACAATAACCGACGTTGAGTTTCTGTACAATACGCTGGAGATTGAGGTATTAAAGCTTTCGATGTCGCGCTTGCGACATGCTGGGAATAATAATGAGAATTAATTTATGTAGAGTATATTGTTCGTACTAATTTTTATTACTTATTATGCATAGAAATAGTTTTATGTATTTGCATTTTTTTTCGTTAATACAGAATGATAGAATGCGAATAATATTCACTTGTAAAAAAAGACTGATATAGCCATGTTTTTCGTTAAGATAAAGTTATTTTAAGCATTTCTTAATATCATAATTGCATATCAATATTGATTGCTGGACATTTTGAAACAGGTAATGAACGGCCTTGAACTTCCATCTTTTATAAAGAAGTATTACAATGACGAAATGCGTCAAATCGCCGCTCGCAGCTACACATTGTTCACAAGTAATAAACTACAACAACGACTTCGCGGAGGTATTGGAACATGAATAATGAACATTTTGTTGTAGTCGGTTAGTGAATCTTTATTTTTTTAATGAGAAATTAATTAATTCAAGGTCCACTGCTGAAAGATATTCTGGAACATATGAAAAATGGCCCGAGCAGTGAAAAATTGTTCTTGTACGGTACGCATGATGTGAACATAGTCAATACTTTGCGGGCCATGGGTTTTACTAATGAACTCTTTAAACTTGACCTTGGCGTCTCTCTCGTTTATGAGCTGCGAGCTGTAAAAGGAGGTCAATCTCAGGAAGTTCGAGTAAGTATTAAAAACCATAAAAATTACGTATGATTATTTAAAATTATCTTTACTTTGACGTATGTTATATATTATAACAAATATTCAAATAATTCAATAAAATTTATTTTATTTTAATGATTTTAAAAACAATTTACATTGATTTTTATTTAATTATTATCTTATGATATCGTCTTTTTTGGTTTATGTAATTATGTTTTACATATAATAGATTTATTGTTATCCTCCTTAATAAAAAACTATTACGTATTTCTTATTTCAACAGATCTCAATACTTAATAATACAGAAACCACAAAGCTTCATAGATTGAGAATTCCCGGCTGTGAAGATTCTTGTCTTATCGATGACTTATTCAAGATTTGGAAGGATGTTATTCCACAAAACTGGGAGGAAGAGTGCCAATTTTAATGCTCTTTGCTATTCGAAGAACGTAAAAATCCAATTCGAGTCTACGTTTTTTTATGACGAATCATATGGAAAGAGATAAACTGAGAGAGCGTGAACTGATACGAGACTTTACTTTAAAAAATGTTCCTTCAACATTCCGTGTTCTTTGTATAAGACTTAAATAAGATCAAATATACTTAAATATTTTTCATTCAAACCACACTTTGTATCTACGTACAATTTAAATTGTAAAAGAATAAAATTATTAATATATACACGTAGTACACATAGATAATAGTATAAGTATACAAATACTCAGTTTTATATTATATTAGTAAGATAATATGTATTTAAATATAAAAACAGTTAATATTATAGAATATTAGTTATAAGAATTGACAATAATAAACATTTCTATTCATTTGTTTTATTATTCTGGACTATACATATATGTAACCTAATTTGTATCTAACCTTTTTTTGTGCGGATCCGCGGTAATTTAATAATCACTACAATATTAGCATTCGAAGATATTTAGATTAACATGACAAGAGGTATTCATAATAATTTAACTTATATACTATTAGTACTTAATAATATTAATGCATTATACAAACATTTAACAGAAACTAAAAAAATATTTTCATCCAACACAATAATTGAAAATGGAAAAATTGTTAAGGAGTGGTTCCTCACAGTTTGGAAATCTTTGTCTGGTCGCCTCAAAAGCGCTATTTCTGAGATGAACTCGTCACGGACTTTCGAAATTATCGAATCAATTGTAACTTTGGACAGCGCCAGGGAAAGACACTTGCGGCATTGTAAAAGCGAGCATCTCAATACTCAGCATCAATATCATCATCAGCATTATTATCAGCATTATCAGGATTATCATTACCATCATCACCATCATCACCATGATTTTCATAAAAGAAATTATAAAAGAGAATTAAGAAATTCAAAATTCGTACCGGAAAAAGAGTGCACTCTTATATATAGGAGAAGAAGCAATTGTACGAATCGTAAAAGCGACGTATGCTGCTCCACTTATCAGAAGTCTATTGAAGAAGATTTATGCCGAGTAATTAATGATTATTCGAGTTGTAAGTATATTTCGAAAATCGTATCTCTTTTCTTTCAATAATAAACTTCGTAATTACTTTTAATTTAATGAACAACAAGCTGTTAGCCTGCTCCAAACATACACAAATCAAATAAATAGTATTCGTATAAGATTCATTCGGGGTATAAGTAACGCGCTTGTCTTGAAAAAACCTTGGAAATCGTGGAATCTAAGCCAAATTTCCCATTAAACATCTCCTCACTAAATAATTTCAATGAGCACATCATCAAAACAGTTTTTGCGCAGTTCGAAACTACTCATATCTAAAATCGATTAAACTCTATTTTAAATACCGTGAGAATAAAGCCAGCGCAGTCCGGCAGCACAACACTTTCAGTCCTCGACGGTCCGTAAACATTCAATCGTTCCCAATCGACTTATAAAAATCCACTCAATGTCCCGCGCTATGATCGATCCACGCGCTCCCAATCGTCAAACGCGCATATACAACCACTAAAACGTCATCCTCGTTACAAGCGCGCAATGCATCTCATGCAGACGTACATCATCAGCTTATAATATCCGTAGGTTCGTCGGAGCCGAGGCGGCGTCCTCCAGCCATCGCGAATTCGGTCAATCGCGAAAAATACGAGCAGGCCCAAGGTCCGCGAAGTAATCAATGCGCGACGGCTGCAGCAGCAACTCCGCTAAGGCCACGGGCGCAGTCAGCCAGTCACCCGGCCGGCACTTGGATTCGCTCGGTTTGTCTGGGTAGCGTCTGGCGTTCGGCTGCGGATTTGAGCGCCGCGGCAGCTTTACAGGATGAGAGGAGAGATAAAGTCGGGGAGAGCGAGCGGCTTTGCGCTGAGCCGGTAGTGAGGCGGCGGGTGGGTTGATGATCGAGGTGTTTTGCTGGATCTTTTTTGTGGTTGAAGGGTTGGGATGATGGAGGGGAGCTAGTGGATCGGTTTATTTTTTGAAAATGATTTGTGCAAGAGTTAGTATATGTATTTGACTTTGTATTTGTATGAGGGTCAATTTACTTTTTACGATTTGTGTTTTTAGAAGTAAATAAATGATACTGCAGTAAGTTTTGGTTTTATAAAGAGTTGACAGTTTGAAAATTCTAGCTGCGGATTTATTTTATCATGACAAATAATGTCATATAAATTTAGAATTATTTTCTGTCAAAAATATAAAAGAAAATATGCAGCTGCATTCGAAGGATATGTTTCTTTCAGGTTAATAACAAAGTTTTAATACAATGAAAATGTATTTTAAATTAGTAGTTCATGCTCTTGCGAAAAATTAATCTATTGAGTGTTTAATGGTATGTTCAGCTGTATCTGAATAATCGCTATATACGTTTGTGTGATAATCCTATAAAGCGCTTCGGATGCGTTCTTCCTTATACCAGTAGATTTTATTCTACGTGTTTTGTATAAAAACACTGTAGAATTTAACGCAAAAGAAAACGATGTGCTACTTGCCAGTGAACGCGATTAATTTAAACGTCCATCGCGTGTGCACTTACGTGAATACGGAGGGAGAGGGCATCAATCTCGCAAGTCTAACTTTATAAAACTAAAGACAGAGATAGAACAAAGATTTCTCTTCGCTCATCAGAGCAGCGTACCTCCTAACCTGCTGCAGCTGTGAATCATCGTGTGATTCCCCGCTCGATTGGCTTTAATTGATGCCAACTGCAGCCGCGCTCTTTGCGATATGTACTTATCTACATTTAGGGCAGCAGGATTTTTTATTTTTATTATTGGTTAACATAGCTATGCTTGCTTGATTGGTAGCTGTTCCCTATGCGCCTATATTATTGCAATACGACTGCTCCTAATACCGTTATGCATAACTTGATTGTAAGAAACGTTGGCAATTGTAATGAAGCTGAGTACCTAATTGTATAGGACATGTTAGTATAGTAAAACAAAGCTCGACTCTCCAGACAACAACCGTCAAAAATCCAGAATGTTTCTGCTGTACCGACGAATTACCATCGGACCATTAACGCGCTCATCTTCAGTCGATAAAATAAGAAATGAACAGGAAAATAATATACGATATTCGTATATGTTAAGATATGTCAATACATAAGAGACTAAATAGCAAAAACCTCACATTCAAACATTATATATTATTAAAGTCAGAGACTATTTACATAACATCCTAAAGCACTAAAAACAGCTCAGCTACCTTTCCGCGAATTTACACTTAAAGTGACTTGAACTTAACCCAACTCAAAAAACTTACAAGCTATAGTAATTGAACATAGAGATTGTTTTCTGCGTGAAAAACTCTAGAATCTCACAAATTACACTCAAACACCACCAGCAATTTAACATTGACGTATGTAAATTAAAAACACTTCATCGTATTAGATCTAAATAAAACGAAGTTGTAGATTTAATGCTTCTAATTTGATCAATTGTGATTAATTTATTACATTTTTAAGAGGAGCATTTAAAACTGTAGAAGATCAAACAAGTCTATTTGGATATAGAAAATAAGGCTAATGAGCTTTCACGGATTGTTTGATAGAAAAAATAATTAATAACATATGTACATCTTTAGTTGCAAAATCTAAAAATGATTAAATTTTAAATAAATAAACGTAAAATTAAATTAATTAGAAAAGAATGAATATAATTGAACACTTTTGTTTCATTTTAATAATTATTGAGATAAACTAGAAGAAATATTTAAATTGCTGTAAGTCAATTGCTGTGAGTGCTTTTTATATAGCTTCTTTAGACTTGCAAGATACAAAAATAGAAACGACAGAAAACTCTAACTGAAAGTGCAAAACAGGGCATGAATTCGACTTGTAAAAAGCATCTTAACGAAGGAAAAATAAAGCAGAGTAATGAGATATATTCCGAATAGGGAATCTAAAATAAGACGAATAAAAATAAATTAATAATTTTGACGAAAATTTGATTCGTAATTTAAGTTTAATATTCTAAATTATCATTCACACTTAATCTTACAACTTATCAGAGAACAAACTCACACCGAAAATGTCGAAAAATTTTTGTAAAAAGACACTGTTATTCTTCTAATCTCGAGCCGTCTGTAAAAGTAAAGTACACACTAGGTTAAAGAAACAACTATTTACACGATTAAACAAACATTTCGCAGATAAAGCAGCGATGCGCCGATAAGATCCTCCGGAAACGAGCGGCTACAAAAAATTCGATTTTCGAAGGAATTTACGCGCATCGTTTTTTTCTGTAACATTGTATACAGCTATATACACGCGCGCAAACATCGAGATGGAAAAATGCGCGCGCTACCGAGGCACAAAGAGAGGAGCGGCGGGAAAATAAAAAGAGAAACGCGATGTTCGACGAAACGTATATACGTGGCGCCAATGTGGAGTGGCGAGAGTGGAGAGGAGGAAAAAGAAATAAAATGCGAATCCTCTGTCATTCTGGCTGTCATGTGCGATGATTCTCTTAACTATGATAAGGGAGACGTATACAGCGGGATGAAAATGTATACGGCGACATAAAAGCTCAAATGTGAATCGAGTCTTTTTTTTCTTCGATTGCCTCATCGCTATTTGTTATTTTGGTCTTTTTTTTATACGTGCGAACTTGTTAGCGCCATTTGATGCAGTAGTTGGATCGCGTTGCACGTAAATACTAATATTTACGTTGCTTCTAGTACGATGTTACATTTTTTAATGTAATTAAACAGTTATTTAGAAAAACTTGTTGTGATTTTTATAGTATTTATAATTTATTATAATAATGTTAAATTGAAAAAATGTATACATTTAAATTCATGATAAAACAATTTTTTTCATGTACAATAAACGACGATCTAACTATACATATTGTGTACCATACACAAATACTCTACTGTAGCCTTGCATGCACAGATGCGGATGTTAAATAAGAGAACGTACAGAAAAGACTACAATATATTTTACGTTCTTTTAACTATTTTTACTTTTGTTTTATTTTATGTTGTTAGAGGTATATTAAAATCAGATCAATCATATATATAGACACTGTCAATAACTGAAGTAAAGCTCGCCTACCGTATCGTCTTGGAAACTTAAATTATTCTATTTCTTATATCATTAGAAAATCAATAACGAGGATCCGACAAATCCACTATTCTTCATTGCTTTCGTGATAACTGTAATAATTTTTTAAAAAATTAACTACTGCACACACTGTATACGGTTACATACTTATTTGACCGACTTATATGAAAGAGCACTTTCAATCGCGTAACATAGTGTAAGTTGTTTATTGATGTTACTCAATTTTTAAGTAAAAAATATATTCAGTATTTTAAAATATAATAAAGTTTGTTTCTAATTACTTTAATTTTAAATTACTTATATATAAACCATACATTGTCTTTAATTACTTTAACATAATACTTTTATTAGATAACAACTATATTGCTTAAAAACGACAAAAACCATAAAAAAAATATAAAAAAGTTACAATTCTAAAATAAAACCCACTAAACAAACAAGCTTAAACATTCTATCCTGCTATATACCCTCTCATTCCTCACACGACGCAGCCGCCATCCTCCCAATCACCCAAAAGCTACACCTGCCCGTAAACTCCAATTCCCTAATCATCCAAATCTCCCATCCACCATTCAGCAACGAGCGCTCATCGCACCTATCCGATACGTCTATACCCACAGCCGCATCGCTTACGTTCGACTGGCGGAAGGACGACGTCGGGATCGTTTCAAGTGCAGAACGTCGGCGGCGGCGGCGGCGGCTCGTTAACCATCCGGCGCGCCAGAATTGCAGGCCGCTCTCGTACGAAATCGTTTAAAACCAGGATGTGCGCCCGCTCGCGGCTCGGGCGCGCTCATTGCGCAATCGGCGCGCTTTGCATATACGTATGACACACATTGCGTAATGCGAGAGCGCGACGATTGTCACGAGAGAGAGAGACGGGAGGGCCAACTTCAGCCGGGCTTGAATTGGGCCAGTTCGCGCTGGCTTTTAAGCTCTGCGATCGTCTGCGGCTCGTTACGCGCGTATATAGGTACGTGCGTATACCTGTTAGACGGGCCGTTGTGAATGCGGCTCGCGCGAGTTGATGTATGTATAGGTGTGCGAGAGAGCGAAGCTGCGGAATTGAGCGGAGCTGATCTGATATCTTGCGGTATTATGTACTTATGTGGATCTGATGGTTCGCTAAGGAGATGGTAGGATGATTTTGATTGAACGCCGTTTGGTATTAATTGTAAGTTTTTGAAAATATATTTTTTTTTAAGATTGAAGTAGAAAGTATTTTAGGTGATAGATCGAAAAGTGAAAGATTCAAGAAAACCAAAAAGATACTGATAAAAGAAGGCCAATAAAATCATTGATACGGTAGAATGAACGATACGAAGCGACTTACTAAATATTTAACTTGAATGCGATTAATTTTTATCAATGACGCCCGCTTAATGTCAAGGAGATATTTTTGAAACTTAAAAATCAATCTCACCTTCTCGACCCAACTTGCGTAAGGCAAGCTCAACAAAATCCCACAAAAGTCACAAGCATAAATTTAATAATTCAGCCAACATCTCCCTTTCCACAAATTGCATAAACACAAGCGCGCACGCGTTGCAGTAAGGTCAATCAAGCAACTCAAAGCCATTGTTCCCTCTAAAAACGCATTTTCGTAACGCCCAGCTTAAAACCCGCCAGCAAAGCAAATATTTACGTCACCAGCACTACTTCACTCCAGAGCCGCGCGCGCGCGCGACAACGAAAATTCGAACGTGCGAAAGTTTACCCAACAGCCCGCGGCCAAAGTACAATCCCCCCAGCTTATCTTTACAGCTTTATAATACATTTTCGAGCCTCCCTTCCTCTTTACTTCGTCACAAAGATGCACGCCAGTCGGCTGCACAAAGCGCATATACACAGAATAAAGAGCTCATAAACTTGCTGTGTCTAGCGTGCGCCTCTTTTGTGCTCGGCGCGCGCGCGCGAGCGAGGACACGAAAAATAGTTTTCAATGTGATTCAGCGAGAGAGCGCGAGCGCGGTTATCACCTTATCAGCGCGCCGAGATTACGCGCGCTCTCGATTCTCTCGCGAGTTTCGAGCAGCCAAACGAGCGGCCTACTCTCGAGATCGCCCGCCAAACGGTTTTTTATATATCCTATACCCTCGCGAAAAAATTGCTCGAGTGCCTTGTTCCAGCTGACTTTTACGAGCTGTCTGAATCATTGTCACAATCATATATACCTACACGTGCTTCTAAGAGATAATCTTGTGTGAGGAGCTTCGAGTCTGGCTTTCCATCTTCCAGTGAGTATTTTCCTGCGAGCGCGTGTTTCGTATGCAAACAATGTAGAGCATGACGCGGACGACGTCTCACTTGCCAGTCGACGCGATCGATAATTGGGTCGTTAACCCCCCCGGGTGGGTCTTATAGATCAGTAGTAACAGGACGAGACGGGTAAGACGGAAAGTTTGCTGCCTATATACTAGATTGCGAGAAGAAGAGCAACTCGTTCTTTCTATTATCCAGTTTGTCGCGTGCGGTTCTGCAGTGCGAGTCCGATACATGTCGCGATGTGTAACGTCTGCGCGGCTTGAGATAACAATTATATAAGTAGTTGCCGCAGAAGTATATACATGTACGTTTGTGTGGTGATACAGTAATCTTGGATAAATATTTTAGCGTAATTGCGGGCAAATTGAGGTAGTAAAATGTGCTTTTGTTAAAATGACAATGCAAGCTTAGCGTGACAATAGGTTTTTTTTATTTGCGCTTGTGCTCGAGCGAGTTTTGTTTGGCCTGGAAACAGAAAAATTAGCGACTCTCGAAGGATACACTTTTGTGGATGTGTTCTAATTATAAGTAATGATAGAAGTATGTATATTGTTGGTTAGTTGAAACTTTGCACTTTATCGATTCGTTTATCATGTGCGTCTGATAACTAGATGATAATTCTAATTGTGGATAGAAAAAAGTGATGTGTTTCTTGTTTCGTCGTGTAAAGAATATTTTATGATGATCATATAATTTTATGCAAAACTTGTTTTACTCGGACTTTATGTATGAAAATTAAAGTACTTTTTGCAGTTCATTAAAAAATTAAAGAATAGACCAATGATTATCAGCTGTTGTTGGTTGTTAATGAAATTCGCTTATATAAAGTTAGTTGTATAAAAAAATCAATGCCTCCATCTAAAGTTGAGAATAAAATAAAATGCATACTTCATCGATTACCTAAGCAAAATTTATACACACTCGGCTGTGCACGTGCATTCCTGCATAATTGCGCTTGACAACTTTTTAACTTTAATAATCAACTCCGAGCAGTCAGAAGCGATCAGCCGCTAATAAAGATTTCATTCGAAATCGACGTCTGTCCGCTCTAATGAAAGAAAGAGTCAATTTCCGTCAAAATAAGCGAATTACGTAATGAATCGGAATGACGCAGAAAAATGCCAAAAGTAAACAATTAGACGTGGCTCGATCAACCGAGGCAGAAAGAAACGAGCCAGGGAAAAACGCTTCTCTAGACGGCCTTGTAACTATTACAATCAATTCCTTCACGCGCGCTCGCTACACACTTATTCATTCCATAAATCATATGCACTGAAGTAATGAAGAGGCGCTTCTGTACGTATACCTACACGTGTAAGTACAGAACCAGTTACATACATACGTGACGCATTGGCTGTACGTAAACATGTGTATATACACGCGCGCAGCGGAAAGTAGACGCCCAACAATGTAATTCGATTAGCCGCGATCCCAATTCGGAATTACAATTATATCGGTAATTGGCGTTCTTCGAATCGCGGGCGCGCGCTTCCATCGAATCCCGCGAGGTCGTCGCTGTAGTTTCTTTTCCTTTTTTTGATTAGCTTTCAAGTGGCTTGGCTAGATAATCGGGAAATCCGGGGGAATGATTTCCTTGAACAATTTTTCGATAACGATTTTAATGAGTAGCTGGGAGATTGTTTGGAAAAGTGCAAGCTTCGGTGAAATTAAAAGTCCGGCTTGGTGGAGATTTCCTCGTTAGTGTGATGAATTTTCATTTCGATATTCGCAGTTTTATTTTAAAAAATACTGATTGTGAATTTCGCCCTATATATTTAAATGACGTTCGAGTGGTTTTCGTATTTTAATGGAATTTGAAGTTCCATGTTTCGAAAATTTTAGCTGCTGTGAAACGGATATTTTTGTATGAAATTTCAAGTGGCTGATTCCTATTTTTAAGCGCTTTAAATGACGCTGTTTTTATTTTAGCACGTTCAAACTCTGTTTGAAAGAAGCACAATTTATACGGATCATGTTTAAATTCGAATCAAGGTTTGAAGTTACAAGCACAGTTTTATAAAGATATTTTTTTTTAACATTTTTATCGTTCGACGATACTTATAGCTTTAAAGTACATTGAAATAGTTATATAGTTTATCTTCATTGCCGCATAATTTTTTCAACAAGCTGATAAATATAAAATTTATCAATGACAGCATAGTTAGTTTCAAGAATAATCATTTTACGCACTAAAATGGTTTTTTTTCAGTACATATGCTTATCAAGTGTGTATCTCTCAATATAAAACTTTATTTTGAAAAAATACTTGGGTAAAAATCTTTATCTAAATAAAAAAGACCAACACTAGCACAATACAAGCTCCAAACAAGAATCGGAAACCGTACAACCAAACTTCGCAACTAAACGGAATCAATCACACAAAAAAGCCGAATAAAAACTCCAAAAATGTCCGAAAAATCAGTGCAGTGGCCCAACAAGCTCCAATCACGCCTTAACGGAAAAATATAAGCACAGTTGCGCCGCCGAGATACACGTAAACACAGACGGGCACTCAGATAAAGGCAGTATAGCTGCCACTTAGCCGATACGAAAAGTCGAAATAAAGACGCCTTTTTCAAACAGTCGTCGCGTGTCAGTCATATGGGCGTTTTGTGCAGCCTGTACACATGTGAGCAAACACACTATCTATCTCTTACTACACGTACACAACTATACTATACAGCTGAGCGCGAGTTCCGGAGCCTTTCCCTCTCTCTTTTTAAAAAAACGTCTCCCCCCACCCCTCCCGTTCCCTTCACGTCGTGCGCGCGAGACAGAGAGAGAAAGAGAGAGCAGGTTAGGGTCAGCGCCAGCGAGCCCCACAGTAGTGCACGCGTGCAGTGTGTAGCTTATACATCGCTAAGGATAATCCGCGTGGCTCTAGTTCAGCAGCTCGCACAGTCCTAACGTTATCCGTCGCGTGTGCACGCGCACGTATACTTACGTATACACGGAGCCGAGGATCCGGCCATCTCTTCGCAGGTACATAGCCAAGTATAACACTAGGTAGTCCGGGCATCTCTGAAGGAGAGAGCGAAAATTTCTCTCTCCGCTCATCGGAGCGCGACGCGCGGACCCACTTTTTTTTCTTTCAATACACAACCGAGCGGGAGCGCGCGACTGTGGCATTGTCGTGTGCAGCTGTGCGCCAAGTAGCGTAATTTCCACGGCGGAGTCTCCTGACCTGCTGCTACCGCCTCTGAATCATCGTGCACTGTATGACTGGCTTCTTCCTTTTCCTCCCTCTTGTTTATTGGTATATACGCGCGCCTCTGATGTGTATATAGACTGCTGATGTATGCGTGACTGTGCGCGGGAGCTATTTTTTTGTGCGAGCGCGCGTGCGGTGACGTAGCTCGACAGTTCGTCTGGTGTCTGCTCTGGCGATTGTCAACGTCGACGGGCCCCTGATATATTACTTATACCAAGTAAAACTCTCCGTCGAAAGGTTAAATGCTATGAAAAGTGTCGCGCGAGCCGGGGTCGCGATCCAATTTCCCCGCTCGATTGGCTTTAATTGATGCCGGCTGCGCTCCTCGCGATATTACTTATGTGCATTTAAGGCCGCGGGACTTAGATCGTGTTTCGATGCGCGCGAGTTCCATGCATTGTGTCGTTTACTTGCAGACGAGACGCGACTTTGTAAGTTTAATTGCCGTCCGGCTGATCGTCTCCGCTTTTGCTTGCAATTTTGTGTGATCGATTTACAGTAGAGCGCCGCGACGGGTAAGGCATGGATTTCGCGAACGCGGAAACACGATGCTAGGCCCCGATTGAGCTTCTTGACCCAATTTATAAGTCGTGCTTTATTGCTCTCACTTTATAATCTCGCTTTTGCATTCTGTTGGGATCTAGTGCAAACGGTGAGGAACTGCTGAGCCCCAGTGTCCAAGATGTTCAGCTGGCTGAGTAAGGATGACTCTAGCAAGCAGGACTTGTTCGAAAATGTCACAGAGGGTCTCAAGAAAATTTACAAGACCAAATTGTTGCCTTTGGAGCAGTTCTATCAGTTCCATGATTTTCATTCACCCCAGCTCGATGATCCTGACTTTGATGCCAAGCCTATGATACTGCTGGTGGGACAGTACTCCACTGGCAAGACTACCTTTATTAAATATCTGCTGGAACGAGATTTTCCTGGGATTAGAATTGGGCCAGAACCAACAACCGATAGGTTTATTGCTGTTATGTACGATGACAAAGAGGGTGTTATTCCGGGTAATGCTCTCATTGTCGATCCACAAAAGCAGTTTAGACCACTCACCAAGTTTGGAAATGCTTTTCTCAATCGATTCCAGTGTTCGACAGTGAACTCACCAGTACTGAAGGGAATTTCAATTGTTGACACTCCTGGAATTCTATCTGGAGAAAAACAAAGGGTATTTATTAAAAATATTTTGGATATTTGTCGTTTGTCAAACTCATCTGTTTTTATTTTAATATTTTATTATTTTTATTTATAATTAAAATGATTTCTAAACAATTAAAACTTGTTTTAATTTATAAGTATATTTTTATACAGTTAGCAAAATTAAACTACAATTTATTTACATCAATTTTCATTTATGCAATTTATATCCATCGCATTGAGAGTATTTTTAATTATTTCATAAATATGTAATAATTTTATTGATTGTATAGGTGGATAGAGGTTACGACTTTACTGGAGTACTGGAATGGTTTGCAGAACGTGTAGACAGAATTATTCTTTTATTCGATGCCCATAAACTGGATATTTCTGATGAATTTCGAAGGTCAATAGAAGCATTGCGTGGTCATGATGATAAAATTAGAATTGTTTTAAATAAAGCTGATATGGTAGATCATCAACAACTCATGCGAGTTTATGGAGCTCTTATGTGGTCTCTTGGAAAAGTCTTACAAACACCAGAAGTTGCCCGTGTGTACATTGGATCATTTTGGGATCAACCTTTAAGATATGATGTTAATAGAAGGTAAATCTAAATAGAAATCATAAACTTCTGAAACTAAAAAGTATCTCTTTCCTTGGTAAAAATACACTAAAATTTAAAAAATTATAAACTTTTGGAAATACTTTTTTAAAAAATATATAATCTTTCATAATATTATGTAAATTAATTAGAAAATGATTTACTTTAAGATTATTTGAAGATGAGGAGCAAGATCTCTTTAAAGATATGCGATCACTGCCTCGAAATGCTGCACTTAGAAAACTCAATGATTTAATCAAAAGAGCACGTTTAGCAAAGGTACTAAAGTTTTTGTACAAAATTCATTTTAATAAATATGTATAAAATTGATTTTTACTTCTAAATAATTTTTGCAGGTGCATGCTTACATTATTAGTGCTTTGCGAAAAGAAATGCCTTCAGTATTTGGTAAAGATGCTAGAAAAAAAGATTTAATTAAAAACTTAGGACAAATTTACGATCAAATTCAACGTGAACAACAGATCTCACCCGGCGATTTTCCGGATCTCAAAAAAATGCAGGAAAATTTAGCTCACCATGATTTCACTAAATTCAATCTAATTAAACCTAGATTATTAGAAGTTGTAGATAAAATGCTTTCAGAGGATATTTCGAAACTTATGGCAATGATTCCTCATGAAGAAAGCACAACTGTTTCAGAACCACTTATCAAAGGTATAATAGTGAAATATAAGTATGAATATTTGCGATATATTGATCAATTTATATTAACATATTCAACTTTTAGGAGGGGCATTTGAAGGAGTAGAAGATCAAGCAAGTCCATTTGGATACAAAAAAGGAGAAGGTATTGATGCAGGTTCTAACGAACCTGAATGGATTGTTATGAAAGAAAAATACAAGTATGATTCTTTGTTTGAATCTCTTGGACCATCAGATGGAAAGATTACTGGTGCAGGTAAATTTTTGACCATTATAATAAAAAAATTTATGATAAAAAAAAATGTTATCTAATATATTTTATGATTATATGTACATTTTTAGCTGCAAAATCTGAAATGGTTAAATCTAAGCTACCAAACACTGTACTTGGAAAAATTTGGAAACTATCAGATGTTGATAGAGATGGATACCTTGACGCAGATGAATTTGCTCTGGCTATGCATTTGATCAATGTAAAATTAGATGGTCACGAATTGCCTATAGAATTACCAAGTCATTTGATACCTCCATCAAAGCGCGATTTGTGAATTTAAATAATCGTCGGCTTTTTAAGACTTTAATGGAATAATTTCTATTAACAGTGAAATGGGCTGGAAATTATTCCTATTTTGAAAAATAAAGAACTAAAAGAGAATTACGATTCAGTTATCGTGAAAAATGTAAATGTGCAAATTAATGAGCTGGGCGGCAGGTGATTATATTGTTACTATTTATGTATTACTTGAGAAAGGTGGTTGCACAGAATTATTTTTTTAAATCTACATGTGATTATGTACGTGACTGATTAGTGTGATTGGAGAAAAACTATCACATAAATGAAACAAAGACTCGTGCATTCGATATTTATATATATACAAAAAAATGAATTATAACAATTTACATTATATTGGGTGTTATTTTATAGCAAAAATTTTACTAACAATTCAACTTTAATGCTATCACAACTACTCATTGTGCATTTTTCTACATCGTTATTTAATAACGATGTGCCTGGTCCAAAAATCGTACTTTGATGAAAGTATTGCTTACAAGATAACATAAGAGTTCAAACTTAAAATGATGTAATGATTTTAAACTGTAAGCCTTTTGCTAATCGACACTTTTTACAATATTATTTTTATGACAAAAATTTGTAATAACTGTTGCATTATAAATGTAATATACACGCACAAAAGTGCACGAACACTCGGAATGAACGGAGTGTAAAGTTTATAAATATTCAAAAAATAATTTATTTTAAAAAATTAAATACTCTTAAGTTATTTATTTTTTACTCTTGCAATGAATTGCAATACAGAATAAATTCATGCAATATTATCATTATGCAGATCACACGAAATCCGATTATTATATGTATTTACAGCAAAAAAAAATATCTTAAAAAAGTTTTAGTTGTATTATATATAAGTTCTTTGTAGCATCAGTTCCTGTAATACACATATTTAAACATTTACTTTTTATTATCACTTAAAATAATTGTGATACTTAATTAGGGATCACTCTAAGGATTTTTTAATTTTTGGTAAAATAATACTTTTTAAAATTTAGCTAAAATTAGACAATTTTTTAGGGACTCTCAATTTGAAATATTTACCGTTTATAAATTAAAAATTAAATATTTATGCGAACTAAGTATGTATCAAAATCATTTTCATTATATTTTTGAAAAATCAAATTTTTCGTAATAAAACAAAATATTCGAATTTCAATTACAGAACTGGCGCATTTCTATAATTATTGTAAAAATGTTATTAGAAATTGATTTATTTTATATTAGAGAATGTAAAAAAAATTATTATTTCATATTTTATTTAGCTGAAAATATAAATGTTTTGTTAAATATTGAAATTATTTCAAAAAGAAAATTATAGCTATATCATATTTTGTATAAATAAATATAAAAGCAACATAAATAAATTTGTACATGTTTATGTTATAAAATTTTGCGAATATAAGTACATTTCTACAAAATATAAATTCCTAAATATAAATGAATACATCATACTTTTTTATTGCGTTTATTAAAAAATAATCATTCATTACCTGTAACCTTTTCTTGTCAGTTTCTATTACATACAATTCATACTTTCTATTATGCTATCAGCAATAATTAAGAAATCGTACTTATCACTATTAATTTTATTCTCTCAAATTTGCTATACAAGTGCACAAAATAGATGTTTCTCGCACAGCTGTCGTTTTTTGTTCGATACAAACCCTAATAAAGTGCTTCGCGCACTCATAATCTAGACATACCAAGTTCTTGCATATTTTTGCTTAGAACATGCGAAAAAACGAATACTTACTTTGCACAAGGAAATCTAAGTTTTTGTATACTCATAGTTGAAACTAAAATCAATTCTAATTTTATGTTCAGCATAAAATAAAATTTTTTTAATAATATAGAAATTAATAAAAAATATATTATCCTACTTATAAATTTAAAATATTTATTTGGTTACTGTTCGATTTTTATAATCATAAAATAGAATGATTTAAATGACTTCAGTATTTCTTAAGAAAATGAAATAGAATCATGCATGTACGAAAATAGCTCTCTACCCGACGAATTGTATATGCTATATAACCTACTGTACTACATTGTATGCCTTTAATTTTTATTTTTATTCTTATTTTTATTTTTTTTCTTTTGGAGCATTTTTAAGAATGTGTTACGTCTGCTGGGGCGGCCGCGGTAAGCCAATGGATTAGCACCGCTCGGAGGCTCAAAGCGCAGGCGCGGGAAATTTCCCAGGAACCGAAAACCAAAACACCATACCTGCCTAACCTATGGAGCTTAAAATAGGTTAAAGACGCTATAAATGTAAAACAAATAGTTTAGCTTTTTTACTTTAGAGGATTGTTTTCGTTTTAGTTAAAAATTTTATTTTAATTTTTAAAAACCACGCCAACTAAGTGCTCGAATTTCAAATGAGAAAAAAGTGATGCATTAAGTGAATATTTCTGTGATCATCAGAGGCCTAGAAAATAACAAAAAGAAAAAAAATATTATTGCTTCTTTTTATCAAGAGATACTAAGGGGCAAATGTCTTCAGCAGTTATACTGTCGTTATTGTACCAAGTACTCCTTTATTTAAACATGTTTTATTTTGGAATGTTTGCAACTTGTGAATTTTGTATGAAATGTGTTAAAGCGTACAACTTTCAAACGAGTTTTGGGACTTTATCAATGGAATTTGCGCTCTTACTATTTTTAATAACAACAGAAGGTATAAGAATATACCTAGGTAGAAAAGGAAATTTATTGGACCATGGCTTGCCATTTTTATTAGGAGTAGCATTAAACATACCAAGTAGTTTAGCTACTCTTTATTTTTTATTTTGGCAAGATCGTACCTTAAGGCTGGAGCAAATTTTATGTGGAATACAAGTAGTTTTACTGGCCTCAGAACTCATTGTTGCAATCATGTTCCTAGTGGCAGTTTATAGACGTCCAACACCAGAAGGCTGAATTTTTATACAACTATCGCACATCATCGAATACCAAAGATACGCACAAGTCATTATCAATGTATTTATTTAGTTTAGAATGCTTTTCATCATCGTCATGTATATTTATTATTCAAAGCAAATCATGTATCACATTTTGTCATTTTAACTTTACAATAAGATTTTGTTCCTTTTACCATTCAACGTTTGAAATACTAAATGTGAGATCGTTCCTCCTAAGTTGATGTATTTACAACATGTACAGTAGCAAATAAATAAATTTTTGGAAAAATTCTTAGTTAGGACTTGTTTTTTATGCTAATAGCCTCAGCTCGTCTTTTCTTAATAGAACGTAATCTATTATTGCAATAAATACGTAGGAACACTGCCAGAAATACTAAAAATACTCCAAACATACCAAGTACTGTAATATAGTGATGGTATATTAGGCACGATAAAAGTATTGCAAAACCCTGAAAAAATAATTTATAGATATTCATAATAAAATAAATTATCGATAAAAATCAATTTTAAAACAATAAGTATCAGTATTAAAAATACCTGTCGCACAGTCATCATTATGATGAATGTAACTGCTCCAAAATTTGAAATTGTATAAAATATATACAACTGACCAGTAGTTGAAAATACAGAAATTAAAATACAATCCAGTATAAAATGAGGGTACTAAAACAATTCAAAAACTATTTTTAATATCTGAGTATTATAAAAACATATTAATTAAGTATTTAACTTACTGTTGCTATAAAATTTAATGAATACATAAGGCTTGATTGTTGAAATAGAGAGGTTGCTGTCAATAAGCAAGAAAACAAATTAACAGCACACATCATTTGTATACTACTCACACCATACTCATTAAATAATGCATTTTGCCAATTGCTTGTAAAACTATCTAACATCATATATGCGCCCAAAAGTACAACTCCGGAGAATGTAGTAGCACCATCTAAAAAAAAAGTTATGTCAAAAACTCTCATTCACAGAATTTTATTATTTTATAAAATAAACTTTAAAGTTATAGTATTTACCATTATCGTGGTCGGTGCTACCCAACATAAACATCATCATTCCAATTGATATCAATACTGCTGTCACATATTCATAATATTCATACTTTGTACGTGATACTATTTTTCCCATTATCATAACAGGTATAATTTTTGAGGCTTTAGCCAATACCTGAGTGGGAAAACTAACATATTTAAGTGCTTCATACTGGCACCAACTACTTAAAACATTAGAGAGCGAACAAAATGCATATTTGTATAATGGTATTGTATGTGGTGGTTGTCTTAATATAAGCAAACAAAATGCAGATATCAAAACAGCAAGAACTCTATTTATAAAGACTAAAAATTGTGAATCTTTAAAATGACTTTTATTACCATGCCCATCATCATATTCCTGAAATTATTATTGCAATTAATTCAATATTAAAATAAATTCAATAATTTTCAATGAAAATTAAATAAATATTAAATGCAACTTTGCAAATAAATATTATTTTTTTAAAACTATATTTTATATATTTTATACCTGAGTCATGATTTTTTCTTGTAAGTAACCCCATGTTAAATAGCTAACTTGCAATCCGACAAAACAATGTATCAACAACATTGCATCTTGAAAGAAAGTGCGTTGTGCATGACTATTTGTAGGAGTTGGAGAATAATGGGAAGAGTCTAGCAACCCTTGGTCTCCGCTACCCACAAAGCATGAATGCACCAATCTTGGTAAGCATCCTTTTCCTAAATTTTGTAATGTTTATTATATTTTTCTTTCAATATAGTAAAAATTTTCTGATTTGACTTAACCTACCTTTTCTTTGAAGATATTTGCTTACTCTAACATATTTGTATATTAAATATCCTGGTAATAAAACTGTTGCATAGCCAGAAAAATTTAAAAGAAATCTGATAATCCAGCTGTAGTACGTTTGAGAACTTATAATATTTTCTCCAGTTCCAATGAAAGATTTGATTATGTGCGTTGTACCGTATATGATACATATGGAAAACAGAACTAGTAGGCTGATTTTTAAATTAAACAAAAGTAAATAATTAGCATTAGAGAACTATTAATAAGTAAAAATAACTGTAATAAATAAAAAAATTTACCAGATTATGATATCACCCGCATAATTGCCCATTGCGTTTGAGGTTAACTTTTGGCATCAAGTAAAAATAAAATACTTAGCAACTACTTATTTGATTAAAAAAACGACGAAAGCTGTGACAATCATTGCACTAAGGGAAATATCCCTGCAAGACTCTGTAAAACAGTCTTTAACTCAACATTTAATTGTTAACACTTGACAGACTGCTTGACACAGTGTCTTGCGTGGATATAACCAAGCGGCTATTTAAAAATGGAGTCATCCCGCGCACAGTAGCGCATTTTTTGATTGTGTATCGTAAGTTTGTAATATACACAAAACTTCAAAATTATACTACAAATTTATAGTTTGTAATATACACAAAACTTCAAAATTATACTACAAATTTATCTTTTTTCAAAATTATAATAATATAATATTTTTTAACATCAAAGAAGCTATTTTAAATTTATTTTTTTATCTTATAAAGAATAACATATACATATGTTGCAGTAATTTCTTAGCATTAAGTAGCATATTGGTTTTTATCTCAGCCAGAAGTTTTTATTTAGTAATTAAAACTTTATTGAATAAGTTAATTAATAAAATAAATTTTATAAAGATATATTTACTTAAAATTAATAATTTGAGAACGTTCTTTCAGTTTCCTTATAATAAAATAAAGACAGGTTTAGAAAAATTCAGTGAAAAAATTTTAATTATTTTAATAGATTTATAACAACTACATACTTGTTAATATTTACAAAATCAATCTTTTATACATATTAAATGTTTCTAATATATTTACATAAAAGAGTCTTCAGTTTTTCTGCATCTTTAAATACATACTTACACCATAACGTCGTAAACAACTTTGTATTTAATTTCACAAAAGATCTATCCATGAGTGTTTTTCATTGCACAAGAACTTGAAGTTCTCACAAACCGATATTTATTATTAAAATAAAAGCACCTGGCTTGTATAAACCCACTAGAGAATAATGAAAAACTTATATTTTTCAGGATTTTGCATGGTATTTAAGGCACCACACTATGTACTTTATACATATTTCACTCATGAAAACAATTTTTTCACAATCTCTTTTCTTAAGAAAAGTGCATAAATAGTTTACAGTCCAACTATTTTTTCCCTAATACGATCTGTAATGTATTTACATATACGATAAATACTTGAATATCATGAACAAAAATATATGCAAGACTTTGTTAACTATTTTCTTTAATCTGTCAATGTTTCAGTATTGCTGATAATGCAGACACTCTCCATATGCCATTTCTGCATTGTATATTCTATTTTATTTTCAATTTTAGCAGAAACTTCTATTCTGGATGATAAATCGTATGTTCCCGCAGTTGGAAGAATAGCTTGTAAATTTACTTCATGTTGGCCATAAGGTTCTAATCGACATGCGATGGACGTTTTACCAGCGTAACGGAAAGATGTTGAGGCTTGAGGCGAATAAAGTTGACTTTTTAAATTTGGTAACATAGTTTGACTGAAAAGTAAATAATAATAAAATAGAATATATTTTACTAATTTTTTATTAATATTTTATCTAATTTAAGTCTTGTATCAAAGAGAAAAACAAACCTGCTTGTTCCAACTGTGTCAACCTTCACGTGAATAGGAGATTTAGAATTGTTTTGCATATTTATGATAACTGGTACAACACATATTCGACTGTGTGCAAAGTTATGAGTCACCTCTTTAGAATGTTTCAAATTAAACCATACTAAATTTTTTTGACATTCTAGCTCAGAATATTGATCTTTTTTCGCAAGTGTTCGAGCATCTGGTATATTAATGTCGGGTCCGAAAATCCTTAGCCGTCCCGAATATTCAATCGGCTCAATTTGCTTTTCAGCTGGATGGTTATACGGTTTATTTAAATAGTGCAAATCTATGTAATGTTGTCCAATCGCATTACGAATAACTGCACCACCTTCGGTAACTTTAGCTTTCCATCTGAGTATTACAGTAGAATCCAATTTCATAGTAGAAGCAATTGGATCGTTTTCAATTTGCATCCGCGATTGTTGATTATCATTTTGAGTATCATTGGCATCTAATGGGATAATATGTCGCTTTTTTATAAAATTTATGAAAGGTATACTTTCTATTTGCTCTGAAACATTTTTAGATAAAGGAATGTCCGAAAAATTTCCCTTATCATCTGCTTTTCTGGTTAGTTTCAATAGAAAATGTATCATCTCTTGAGGCTGCACTTTAACGTCGGTATAATTATCTTTTAATTTCATTAAAATCCAAGAATTACTTTGAAAAGAAATATTAGTTAATTCTATCTCATTCATAAATGGATCATGAACTTGATTAGAATTTTTTATGTGCACTATCAGATTTAATAAAGAGAAATTGTCTTTGCTCATTGCACTTCTACGAGCGATAGCGCTTGATTGAATAGAATCCAAAACTGTCAAGTGCCAACTATGACGACTAAGTCTATGTTTAGGGATACTTTTTGCTTCAACGTTCTCATAATAAAACAACAAATCTAGTCGATGGTTTCCTTTCTTATGTGGCGCACAAACCCAAAGGGTCATTTTGAAAGAATCACCAACTACTAAAGTATCGTTCTTTTCAGGAGGCAAAGCAATTTTTGTAATAAGTTCATCAGTTTTCTTTGTTTGTCCTGCTAAAGATAAAAATTATGTAATATTTATTTTTGAGCCAATCAAAAATATATAAGTATTACCTTTTTTAAAATCGTGTTCTTGATTTTCAAGTACAAATAATTTAGGATTTGTAGAACTTAGATAAATATTTTTTAATGGAGCATTACCAATATTTTTTAAAGTAACTTCCATGCACTGAAGTTCACCACACAACATTTCTGGTGACAAAGCTGTAAATGTAATCTAAAAGCAAAATAAATTTTTTCAGTAATAATATATAGTAAATTAGAATTGTTATCAATCAAATTATACCTGCATAAACGGTCCCTTGTCAACAACATTCATGTCAAGCCTTAAATCTGTACCATAAAGGGAAATTCCAGGTTTTTCTTTAACATTTTTTAGTTTGGGCCCTCGAATTTCAAACATTCGTTTTCCAGAAACAAAGGTTGGATTTGAGTTTATTTGTTCTGCTGTTGCTTGTACTGGATTTGACAAATCATAACTTAAACCTAAAATTTTTAGTTGGCCAATTTTTTTAGGTTTCAATGACAAAACAATAGTTTGTTTTGATGCAGGTTGAAGTGTGACTGAATCAATTTTTAAAGTCTCAACTAGATTTTCTTCATATTCTTCTGAATTTTCATTATTTACACAGCACTCATCATTATCAAATGACCAAAGGAGTTTCAAATTTGCAAGTGGCAAAGGTATTAATAAAGGGTTGGATAATGTTATGCATAAATAAATTGGCTCATTAACAACTGCATTTGGTTTAACTGAATTATTGCTAGTATTGGTATAAATTGTAACAGTTGGCTTGAAAATCATTGGCGGAGTTCCTTGCGCCTTAGATAAAAGTATCTCTTCAAGTTTTGACCACCGTACATCGTCGGCGTCTTGACTAAAAGATAAAATTTGACTCACTAGTTCAATATTATTGCCAGGCCTAATGACAGGTCCTAATAATACTTTAATATGATTGTCTTCAATCAACGGTAAAGGTAATATGGGAAGAGCAGTTTGAGGAGTTTTTGATTCTTGATTTAATAACTGCAAAATAAAATATAATTATTTTTAAAATTCAAATATTTTTAATATTTTAAATAGCTGTGAGCTATTTGTTAAAATAAGTATTTTAAGTAACTAACATTATGAATGTATAAAAATTCTCGTAGAAATGCTGCTTGTTGAAGAGCTGGTTGTTTACTTGATGCACTCAACAGCTTTTCAAAAACAACTACAGCTTCTGAAACTTGTTTTAAAGATGCAGCTTGTCTACCAATAGTAAAATGTATATGATCTTCTGCTAAAGACCATCCTTTGTTCTGATATACCTACAAATTATAAAAATTGTCAAAGTACGAGCTTATTTAAAACAATTATGAATTTTATATAACAATATAATACCTGATATGCTTGTTTATAACATCGCAAGGAATGTTTTTTTTGACCAGCTTTTGAAAATCGATGACCAGCCAAAACAGCATGGAAAGCATACTTTCTTACCATCTTTGGCGAAATAAAACAATACGCAGCCTGTTCAAGTAATAGCGCTGAACGCAAATCGGAATCTTCACTTGTCATTCGTATTAACTGTTTGGCTGCTTCCCCATACAATCCTCGATTTTTCAGGCACTCTGCACTCAATAAAGTCGCTCTCGTTGCGAACTGAGGCATCTTACACGTATTTAAATAAGTCGTTATCGCATCATCCATATATTCTATAGTTTTTCTAATCATTTCATCCATCATAAAAGCACTCAAAGCAGCCATTTCCAATGCACCTGCATAGTAAATCCAAGCTTGATCAGCTGCAAAGTCTCGTTTTGCATTGTGATATGCTTGATAAGCAAGCGCATAGTGACCAAACATAAAACAAAGATCTCCTAGACGCCTTAACTGAAGTTCTGGTGATTCTGAAGTATATCTTGAAATATAAAATAATGTCAGTTAAATAAAAGTATTTTTATATGATAAAACTGAAACAAGTTACAGAAGGAAATATCTTACATTACAGCATTGGCTGGAACTGATCCAGGAACTCCTGGTTTACTAGTTCCAAACCATCTTTTTGTTGCACTAAATAAAGACCTACTCACACCTTTTTTATTAGAAATGAGATCGTTTAGTAAACCTATTTGTCTTTCAACATAAGGCAGCAGGCTCTTGAGACAAAATTCAGACATCATCAACTTTAACCTTTCTAAATCTTCTGTAGAAAGTCTAGCACCATGTTGAGGAGTTACGTGAGTAGGAGAATCAGCCCAAACATTAACATTTATTGGAGTAGTAGCATCTAAATTCGAGCTTAAATTTAGAACATTATTAAATTTTTGAGGTAATTCACTTTCTGGACTTAAAGGATGAATAGTTGCAATTGTGCTAGATGGAACTGCTTCCTGACCAACTTCTAATTGGACAATTTGAGAATCAGACATTTCTGAAGATATACTAATATTCTCACTTCTATCTGGAGTTAGAAGAGCAAAATTTCGAGGTACTACTGGTGTTCCTGCTTGACTAGTTGACCTGTAAGAATAATAATATTTATTATTTAATCTATTTCTATTTTTATTAGATAGTATTTTCAAAAAATAATAATAGTACACACTTTTCTGGTTCAGTGTTGACTGCACTTGGCATGGAAGACACACCAATAGTATCTGCAGGTGTTCGAGGAGAACTATCTTGATCACTGTTACCAGATAAGTCAGAATGTTTGACTATAAATTGACTCCAAGGATCTGGAAGGTGAGTATTGTCATCTGAAACACTAAATGGCCTTGAATTCATTTGTAAAAAAAAGCAATTATTTGGGCCATATATGTTTTTCATTTCTGTAAAAATATCTTCAGCTCTGAAAAAAATGATGTTCTATTTAATATTATAAATTCATAAATAAAAATTATTTTCTACTTATTTTGTAAACTTACTTTTTTTTGTCATCCTGAATTGCATCATGTACCAAAATGTAGTACCTAAGAGCATTATTATTAAACCACTTTGGTAATTTTCCTGGAACACTCTGATTTAACTGAGCCCCTATTTGCTGAATCTTTTCAAGTGGATTTTCATCTGTTGTTGAAACAACTATCATACAAGCCAGAAAGTGTTTTGTAAATTCATGATCTGATGGAAACTGAACACTAAGAAAAGTGTCTCTCCATGCCTCAAACCAAGGAACTGATACTGGTACATCTAGATCAATGCTACCTGTACGAACAACTGTTGTGCGCTCATTAAAGGTAGAATTAACCGATTCATTCAATAATTTTCTAGCTATATTTGGTTCTGGAGGAGAATAGCTTACATCCTTAATAGAAATCTGCAAAGAACGGATTGCTACAATTGTTCCTTGAGGATCTTTTATATGCCCTGCAAAAATTAGGAAAGAAGACTTTAGAAATATAATAAAAATCATATAACATCTGTTTCAAAAAGTAACATACAATTACAATATACAAAAGCTATTTCAAAGAAAATTTGCGTACATTCATAGAAACAAGATATTAGATTACAATAATTCGATGTTTATGTAAGTGAAATCTTTGTTATGATTGATAATTATGTGATTGTTGTTAATAAAATAATGAACTATTATAATAAAAAAGTTGAAAGAAATTTTAAAATTCATTAGATTACAAAATTCTGTGATTAACATAATTTGTTACTTTGAGCTAAAAAATTAAACATCTAACAAAACAAAAAAATGTTTTAACAATATCCACAGCACAAGCCATCAATCCAATCACTGGCCAAGGCACATTAACGAAGCAGCAAAACAGGCAAGCCCTTACCTTCCGTACTCAGCCTGCAGAAGGGCTGGAGCAGCTCGATGAAGGACAGGTTGTTCTTCTGGCAGGTGGCCTCGGCGCTGGCCGAGCAAACCGCCGCCACTTGCGGCGAGAAGGCATTGACGATGAACTCCCGCGGGGTTAGCTTGCACTGAGCCATAATTTCCTCTTCCTCTTCCTCGTCCTAATCCAAATCACTCTATCGAATCCCGCAATCTGGTACCTGTGTATACGCACAACCAACCTCTCGGCGATGCGCGGAGGTAAGCGGCCTGGGAGCCGAGCTGTCGTCCTCGCAAGAGACAAGCCCCGACATTCACATTATCATCATCATCAGCACCACCTGCGCTGGATGCTGCTACTGCCGCGGCTGCACTTTGGGGCGGACTCGCTGATGGGACATCTCGGAGTCATCGCGGCGCGCCTGCTGATCGCACCACTACCCACACACTACGCGCGCGATTCCAGTTCTACTACACGGCACACGCTGACGATCGGGGATGTGTAGCTACATACACGCGCAGTCGAGGTGGAGCCGAGAAGAGACGTGCAGTAGCAGTAGAGCACAATACACACACGGGGGGGGAGGCCGCGTCGACGTTGTCTGCACGAGCAGGGCGTCCGCGCATGCCAGCTGCAGCAAGCGCGGCGGACGACACGACGCGATTTACATGCGCGAGGTTGTCGGCTTTTCGCGAGACTTTTGGCGGGCGAGTTTCAAGTGTTAAGGTTTTTTTTGGAAAGGGATTTTTTTCGAGGATCTTTTTGGATTATTAGATTAGAGTTTATTTTTTAGAGATTTTCTTTACGTTTTTTATTTGGTAATCGAAAATTTGTTGGAAAATTTATATTACATTTAGTTTATTTATAAATATGTAAAAAGTAAATTTTTGACTGAAAAATTTCATTTATAATTATTTATTTCTCATACACTTAAATATTTTCATCGTGCAAGAAATTGTTTATCCATTCATAATTACAAAATAAAGGCAACATGACAACGTTGCAATTTTACGAGAGTAAAGGTGTGTCTATATGTATGTATACGTGGAAAACTCCTCTTTACATTTTGGACAATTAGCGCTTACCAAAGTGCGACAAATAACAAAACAAAACCATCAATCAGCAGTCAACATCATCTCCCAGCTCACAGCCCATCGAACCTCCTCTTCAAAAGCAAAAGAAAACCCCGTCCAAAAGATGCCAGCAACCTCGACATCAACATCCGACTCGCGAAAAGAAAAAAAAAATTGCCAGTGCTCCGAAATGGAAAAAGGAGCACATGAAGCGCAACAGCTAGCCGAGGCGTCAAGTGGTGGGGGTATCTAAGGATCCGAGTGGGGAAAGGCGTGCCCCTTCACTTAGGCCATTTTGTAACGCGTCGTGCTCGTGTGGTGATCGTGCCGTCAGGGGCTGCGCATTAAAGGCCAGAAAATAACGAAATACAGGCGCAAGGGACTTATCGGCCTGCATAACGACTCTCCTCTGGCCAGCCTCCACAGCTCGGAGCATCGCCACCCTATGGGCTAGAGGACGCAGGCAATGAGCATGAGGTACGTTCCGGAGCACAACAGCGGCCACAGTTGACGTAGCTGATCTCTCTCTCTCTCTCTCTCTTTGCCTACGTATCCGCGTTTCTCGCTTTTCACGGAGCGCGGATATCGCCGCGAGAAAGTGAAAGCAGCTGGCTTCTCGAGGACTGCCGACGCCGAGGAGTTCGTCGTGGCGAGATCATCGGAATCATCATGGGCGAAGTCATAGGTGAGGACGAATTGCGTTGGCTTGTCGGCGGCGGCGATAGCGGAGGCACGTCAGCTACATGGCTCTCTCGCCTTTTTATTGCGCTTTCGTAACGGCTCGCTGCCTACCTGTTGCGCCGCTCCGCGCGCTTGTCAATTCCGCTACTGCTACTGCTGCTGAGCTTGGCGCTTTCGTGTGTCTGTGTGTATACGTACTTCGCTCGAAAGAGTGTCTCTGCTTTAATCGATGGCTTTTTTTATTTACAGAAATTCTGAAGGTGGAAAACACCTTTTTGCCGGAGGACGGTATGACCGAGGTTGTTGTCGGTACGTTGCGTTTGAATTTTCGTTTTTATTTTGTTTTTTGTGGCTTGGGAATTAAATTTTTAATTATTTACAGCAGATCTCTTGGTGAAAGATCAAGAGGATGGGCTTATATTACCTCACATAATTGATGGAGAAGAAGGTAAATAATCCTTGCATTATTGCATCTTTCTTAAGTTAAATTGTTTTTAACTGTATTTTTATATTTTATAGTACTTGTACAGAATGGCCAAATTATACAAATCATCAGTGATTACGAGTGTGTCACTTGTCACCGCATCTTTCCAAGTGAAGAGGTTTGTATAACTAAAAGTATAAACATTACTTTTCCTTTTAGTCATATCATTTAATACCTTTAATATTTATCCTGTAGACAGTTGTAAATCTTGCTTACATCATAAATCTTTATTTAAAAAAAATTTTTGATTGTTAATTAATAACAACATAAATAAGCTAAAATACTGAACTATTTATATTAATACAATATTTTTATTTTATTTTTATGTACATATTAATTAATGAAATTTTATTTTGTAATAGATGTTAAAAGAACATTTACAAGTGTGTAGAGAAGAAGATGATGATGTCGATATTTTAGAATTAGGTAGAATGGATGATATAGATTCAGAAGATGAAGAAAACGATGATTCTGTGGATGATCCAGATTATAACACAGATTCAAATCCATCAGGTATTAATTTCATTCATTTATTAATCCTTTTTTGATAATATATTGTCATATAGTTAATATATTTTGGAAATTTATAGATTCTCAAAATTCTCAAAATAATAATAAAAAAGTAGCAATTAAACCAGTATCAGAAGATCAATGTCACTGTTGTGCTGAAGATTTAAAAACAGCTCATTCTGGTGGTCCTTTTAAGTGTTCCAACTGTGATATGTCATTTAAAAAGGCATCTTCTTTAGAAAGGCATACAATTGTGATTCATTGGGAATCAGATTCATGCACATGCAAAGAATGTGGCTCAACTTTTCGAGATAAAAAAGCTCTTGATAAACATAAATACACAACCCATGTAAAAACTAAAAAGGTTTATAAATGCGATAAATGTGATACTTATTTTTCTAGAAGTTATCATTTAAATCGTCATAAACAGCAATCAGGCTGTCATGGAGATACTGGCAATAGCTTCTCATGTCAGGTAAAATAAAAAAACAAATTACAGAAATACAATCATTTTCCTACTTATAAAACTTCTTACTATTTGCCTAAAGGTTTGCAACAAAGTATTCACTCGTAAAGATAATTTACGAGAACATTTAAGAACACATGCAGGAATGCCCCAAAGAAAGAAGAAATCTTGTGACCTTTGTCCAAAACAATTTTATACAAATCAACAATTAATAATTCATCAGCGAGTTCACACTGGAGAAAGACCTGTAGAATGTGATTTGTGTTCTAAAACTTTCTTATCTACTTTGGCAATGAAAAAACATCGTAGAGTACACACTGGAGAGAAGCCTTTTGAATGTAAATATGTAAGTTGATTTATTTATAATTTAATTAATTTAAAATTACTAACACGTGAATATAAAAGTATTAAATAATTTGGTTCCAAGCAGTCAATAAGGATTTGAATACGTGAATATTTGTAAGTTATGAAAATTAAGGATGTAGATGTTGTTTCTGTATTTATATATAGTTAAAATATGATTTTTTTTTCGATTTTATTAATTAAATGTATTTATTGCTTAAATATATTTAAACTATTAGTTACTATTATTTTTCGCTGTATGCTTTTAATTTAACATATTTTTAATTTTATTAAAATATTTCATTTAAGAAAAAAAAAACATAATTTTTTTTGTTTTTAGTGTCAAAAAAAATTTGCTGCCAGAGAAACATTAAATCGACATCAAAGAACTCATACTGGAGAAAAACCTCATATTTGTCAGTATTGTAATAAATCCTTTATTCAAGCAGCTCAATTAAGAGCACACATATTTCACCATACAGGAGAAAATGGTTTTTATTGTGATGTGTGTGGAAAAGCTTTTAACCGAAAAGCGCGCCTTACTAATCACAAAAAGTTTGTCCATGAAGGTGCTACACCATTTAAGTGTGAAACTTGTGATAAGCCTTTTACAAGAAAAGAAGATTTATCCAAACATATAAATTTACATGCTGGAATTAAACGTATATTATTTTTAATAATTTGTTGAATCATTAGTAAAAAATCTTTAAATTTAAAAATTTGTTTAACTTTTCAAATTGATTTTTTAGCTCATAAATGCGATACTTGCGGGAAATGTTTTGCTGCAAAGTCATCATTACAAGCACACATGAATACTCACAGAAGAGAACCACCACAATCTTGTGCCGAGTGTGGAAGAGCATTCATTCGTCAAGATTGCCTTATGCGACATATTCGCGCAAAGCATAGGGACCTATTAGAAGATGTACTTGGTGAAGCAGAGAAAAAACATTTACAATTACAAATGTTTAATATTGCTTACATTGCTGCCGAAAAACTGAAAACGGGCGAAACAAATATTCTTTCAACAAGTGATTTGATGAAAGCTATAACAGAACTTTTGGAAGTTCTTATAGAAAAAGAAACATTAGAAGTATGTAAAATAATACTCGAAAAATCCACATTTATTTATTTAATTTAAATATTTAATATTTAAATTTTTACGTTTTAGCTTTTTGGTTGGTTGCAATCACCTTTGCAAGATGTTCTTGAAGCTGTTATTCGAAGATGTGGGCATGAACCCCTTACAGCAGATAGTGATTTACCACTGCCAGAGAGGTTGAGAGGAAATGTTAAACTTCTATTTAATGCTGTTATTGAAGATGAAAATGTCAAATCTTTATTGACAACAAAAACTGTTGATGAAGTAATTTTGCATGTTCTTAAGTTATCAAAAGCTAACAAAGAAGAGAAAGAGTAACTTAAAAAAGAATAAAATTTCTAAACCACAGTGGTTTAGTAAGGTTTCAAGAAATTTAGAGGCTAGAAATTATAATTATTTACTTTTTATTTCTTTCATATTTTTACTCAGTGTTACAGTGTTTTTCAATATTTGTATGTTTTTAAACAACAAAATTTTTTAATGAATCAATGGATTGTTAAGAAAATTTATGATGCATTTTATAGAAAAAATAGTGCCTTGTAATTGATAAGATTATTTTTATTCAATTTCTATCTTTTATCTTGTTTTGCTATAAAAAAAATCAATTTTATTGCAACTGAATTGTTGTATATATTTTAATGATAATGATTTTACTTCACAAGAATTACTTGCAGTAAACTAGGAATTGTACAAATGATATATAAGTTATATATAATGTATTTTACTGTTATAATAAATACAAGTTTAAAGTTTTAATCACTGTTAAATTATTTAAATACCCTTTGAACAAAGATGATAATTGTTGATAAGAATAATTTATTTTCTAAGTTACAGCGATCTTATTAATATTAAAAATTTTAAACAATTTCACCGCTCATACCTTCATTTTACAAATTATTTTTTTTTGTCTTTTCCAATAGCCCAACCTTGTTTGATAACCTTTGCAATACCAGGTCCATTGTAAATCAGTACCAAAAGTCCAGCAAGAGTAAGTGCAGACACAGAATATAACGAGATAAAACAAATTTTAGGGATAAGAGGTCCAACTACTATTGGTCTAGCATAATCAACAATAATTGCTTCCAAACCCCTGAAAAACAAACATTTGTAATTAATTCTATTTTAAAATTTTTTAATTTAGAAAAGAAATATTCAGTATTATTAATAATAATGTCAAATTAATGCAATAATTATCATAAGCTTATTATCTTATCAGTTAGATTTTTAATTATTTTAAATATAGAATTTTGATTTATTTGTTATATTTTTATAAAATGAAATAAATATTTATAATTACCAGTGAACATGTATCACAGAAAGAAAAGCTAACAGGGCATCAAGGACAGGATTTTCCAATGTAAAACAAAGGGGAATAAGGGGAACAAACGTAGCTGCTACTATCCTTTCAAGTTTCCACAGAGTTACATGATCTCCATGTGCAGATGCCATCGATCTTGTTTGAACCAAATTCTTACCAACAATTTTTGACAACTAAGTATTAATAAATAGATTTATTTCAAATATTAATATAGGAAGATTAATGAATGGAGTAGTAATCAAACCTGTGATGGAGCTGGTTGAATAACATTTTTGAAAGTAATTGGTTTAGGTAAACAATTAAATTTGGCCAAGGAGGTAGGTTGTGCAAGTCGAGTTGAGTAGCATCTCAAAGTACAAATGTTACCTTGCTGCAACAATGATCCTAGACAAATGCCAAACATATGTATTTAATAATTGTAAGTCACAAATTTATTGAAATGTCAAATATTTAAAATATTATGTAACCAAGACAAAACAACCTTAAAAATTATTATACTTACTTGACAGTCCTGTTAAGTTACGCAAAGTCGTAAGGCTAGCGATTTTTTCCAGCATCTTTTTAGTACCTTAAATAAAATTAAAACTTACACTTACAATCACCAAATTTTTATAATCAAATTAACTACTTATTTACGTTTTTAATGCCGGGGAAAAAATCTGCAATAAAACAGAATCGACTTACCAAAAATTTTCCGATCGTAACGCCACCGCACTGCCAAAACAATGTTGCCAAGTTTCTTTAAAATTTATTTGAAATTTAATAGGAATGTCGTTTTTTCATAGAACTATTGCTCAGAATTTAATATTTAAAAAAATTTTTATTTTATGTAAGCAAAATACGGATTAAGTAATTGATAAACTTGTATTAAAATTGCGCAACTCATGAGTTCCTCTTATAATCAGCTGATAGAAATGTTCTACGTAATCGAACTGGCAACACTGTTGTGATTCGTGTTTATGGAATTTAGAAGGTTATATTTGTCTTGTCAATGGATTGAGAGTTTTCAAAGCAATATTCCAAACTGTTCCTAAATTAGAACAAAAAAAATCATGTTATTGATATTAGTATAATGACGAGAGAGAGTCTGTTTATATTCACGGAAATTTGTACTACTTTCAAAGGTAAGTCAAAATATTTCATTTTTTTTTTCTAAATTGAGCATGAAATCTTAGTAAAGTGTATTTCAAGATAGCTTTCTTTTTATAGAATGCCTTTTAAATTTCATCTGAAGAAAAGTCGTCAGTACAACGTAGTCTCTAAGAATCAGTATGTAATATGTGTTGAACTTTTGGACTCAACATCTATAGAGTGCACTTTGAGCATCGACAGTCTTGGTCAAGAATGTCTGACCAATGTAACACAGAGGCTTGGTCTGGGTCAACCAGAATTTTTTGGACTTTGTTATGTTTGTCGCCACGGCACACCAGCACCACGATGGGTGGATATGGATAAACCTTTGAAAAGGCAACTGGAAAAAGATGCAAAGGGCTTCACGTTATATTTACGAGTGATGTTTTATATCACAGATGCTCAGTTTATTCAAGATGAAATGACGAGGTAGTAATCAAATTTTAATTACAGTTTTAATAAAAATAATAAAAGAGATATAATTGATATTATTTTAATTATAATCTTTTTAGGTATCATTATTATCTACAATTAAAAAGTGATATTTTAGAAGATAGAATACATTGCCATCCTCGACAAGCTACTGTATTGGCAAGTTATTCTATGCAAGCAGAATTCAGTGATTATGATGCAGAAAGACACCGTCCTGAGTTTCTTCAAGAATATACTTTTTTCCCAAAAGTAAAAAATTTATAATCAAAGAGTTATTTATAAAAATATTAGTTTTGTAACTGATACTAATTAAAGTATTTTTACACTTTACATTTTAGTCTGTTATTGAGGCTGAACCAGGTGGACAAGAAGTACTGTTAAATAGTGCTCTTTGTCAGTATAAGATGATTGCTGGTGTACAGCAACCAGCCGCAGAAGAATACTACATAACAATGGTTATGCAGTTAGAAGGATATGGGCATGAAACTTTTTCTGCCAAAGTAAGCAAGACTATTTTTGATTTATATATCTCTTACTCATTATGTGTATATTGTTAAATTTTTTTTCTAGGATGAAAGTAATAATGAAGTTGTCCTTGGTATTTCTATTAATGGTATTATGGTCTGTTATCCAAACACACAGGCAACTCATTTTTATAGGTAAATTGTCAATGAAATTAATATATATTTAGTTAATGAAATGAAAAAATAATTTAAAAGTATATTAATTTATTAAAATTTATTTCAAACAGATGGAAAGATATAAGCAATGTCATCAATCATAAAAAGACATTTAGAATAGAATGTCAAACTGAAGTAGAATATGCAAAACAATTTACTTTTCGAGAATCCCGCAGTGCAAAGTATATGTGGAGATTGTGCATAGCACAACATACATTTTACATGCAGCACCAACAAAAACAACCTCCAGAACGACTGACAAATGGTTATTTTGTAAGTAAACTAACAAATGTTTGTTATTTAAAGACTATAAAGTTTGTTTTAGTTAAAATTTTCTTACAAATTTTTTATCTATTACAAAAATTTTAGTTAAAATATTAATCTAAAATTTACTTTATAAATAAAAAACGTCTTAATTTTAAAATGGTAATAATAGCAATGATTTTTTTAAAATAATAAATTTTTATTAGGATAATGAAACCAATGACTCAAGTGAGCAAACTCCGTCTGTTAATTTGGATACTAATGGAACGGAAGATTACACTCGCTGGACGAGTTGCAATGATCTCTCAAATTCACCATGTCCTGTAGTATCTGTTTCTACAACAGATATAAATAATTTACGTGCCTTATTACCTTCTTACAGACCAGCACCAGATTATGAGACTGCTGTACAAATGAAGTACAATAATAGTGGAAATAATTCTCAGCCTTATTATGCTAATACATCCACAATTGTTGGTGCAGATTTGTGCTTAATTGGTAATGTTGTGAATCACAACAGGTACTGATTAAAATGTTTAATAAGTCAATTGCAATTTATACGTAAAAGCATGAAAAAATTCTCAATCTTCAAACTTTTGAGATTATTTGTAAAAATTCATTTATTCATTTATTCGCTCAATTTAACAAACAAATTGTAAAAAAATTGTTTTAGTGTTTGTAATAATGCGTTTACTTTATAACTGTGTGATTTAGTTTAGATATTAAAAATATTTTTTATAATCAAAATGCTTCAAATATTTACGATATAGAATGATTTGTAAAACAAATGTATGTGTCTAACATGTATAATTTTTTATAAACTATATAATATCGATAAAAAATATTTACAATGCTCAAAAATTTTAATAAAAAACCAAAATATGTATACAGTATTTACATTAATAAATTAAACAATATAATATAAAAATGTCTGATATTTTTAACATGTTAAAAATATTTAAATAACACTTTGTTTTTAAACAACTTTTTCAATAATTTCAATTAAGGCTTTTGGTTCTGGTTTTTCTGCTACTCCATGAACTCTGATGCCAGCATTTAATAGAGCTTCCTCTGTTACAGGACCAATAGCAACAATTTTGAATTTTTCAAAAATACTTTTCTCATTATCCAATGCTGTTATCATATTATTTACAATTGATGGGCTAAAAAAAACTAATATATCTGGTGATTTTCCTAGAGCTTCATTTAGTGCTTCTTTTAAATGTTCATGAGCTTGTGTCTTGTAAACTACAATTTTTGTAACATCAATCCCTTCTGCAGATAACATTTGCAATATTGTATCTCTAGAAATATCACTACATGGTAGTAATAAAGGTTTTTTACACTTATCTTTTACAGTGTTAATAATAAACTTAGCAAGATTCTTTGCAGTTCCAGATACAGTGCCTAAAATATTCAGTAAACCAACTTGTTCTTTTGCAACAAATTCTGTAGCTTGTCCTACACAAAATGTTGGTTGTTCTAACCAAGGTTCCATTGAAAATGGATTCTGTATTTTTGTCATAGCTATTGCTGCAGCTGCTCTTGGACTTGTTAATATTAATCCTTAAATACAAAATTAGTAAATATTATGAAATAGTAAAAATTTAACAAAAACTTGGAATATGTTATTAAAACATAAATTTTTACCACTATAAGATTCCGAGTTAAGTAAATGATTTCGTAATTGATCTAAATTAATAAATTCAAAATGTAACACATGTAAAATTTCACATTCAAAATTGAAATTTGATAAACATTTTTTGTACTGATTTTCATTATTGTCTGTTTCACTAGACACTCCAGTACATAAAAGAACTTTGATGTTGTCTCTTTTTCTCTTTTCGGTAGTCATGGTCTTATTAAAGTCTTTTAGTGAACTACGTTCTTGTTTTATTTATAAATATAAAAATCGAATTTCTAGTATACTGATAAGTGTACATACATACACCTATAATGTGCAGGAACTGCTATACTGTTATATTTATAGGTCGTTTGTAGGTTATGTAGAACAACATACAATACTTTCATGACTAAGTAATTTACTTACTTACCGCATATAAAATGAGACTTCTATTTTTATTCTAAAATACATCAATTGATGAATTATCGACGAAAATGTCATAAACTAGATACTAAAATACCGAAAAATATTTTTCGATTTCTTGCTTTATTTTTTATTTAATATTTTATTATAAATTTAGAAAGGTTTTTCATTAACTAGTTCTTTATTATCAAAGAAAATTAAATATACAATAAAATAATATTTTAAATTCATTTATTTTTTAAATTATAAATAGTTATCTGTATTGAAACTATTTATTTGAATTATATTTATTATATTTTTAAATAGAAAAATGGAAAATATAATTTTTATTAAATATGTTTTATTAAATTATTAAGAGTTGTTAAAATAATATACTTTATTATTTATAATTAATAAATGTTAAAACAAAATAAAAAATCGGACAACAAATAATTTAATTTATAGTGACACTTAAAAATTAAAAATGTTCAAAGTCATGTTTTAAAAGTTTTGATTTTTTAAATTTATACATTACTGGAAATGAAGCCTAGTTTTCTCTTTACAATATTTTCTTGTGAAAATTAGTTCTATGTACAACTTATCTGTAATCAGCTTTATTATAAATATTGCAAGATTAGAGTACCTGAAATATTAAAGTGCTTGACTTTCAAGTTATTAATTTTCATTGAATATACTGAAAAATCAATACACCCACAAGCTTTAATAAAGACTTTATCAGCTGTGTTTATACGCTTCTCAACAACTGATATTAACTTTCATTAAGAATTATTTTGGATTCAGGTTGGTATATAAATATCCAGTAACTAAGGTAAAGTCCTCTCAAAGTTTATGTGTAAGTGGTTGAGTTTATGGAATAGAAGCTAAATAAAACTGAATAGATTCAGTTTCTTAGAAGACTAAACTAAATTTCATAATGAGTAAGATTAAAAAAATCGTTTCATGTGATTTATTCATTATCTTTAAAATTTCTTTTAATAATGTATTTATATGTATTTCAACTGATATTTTTCAACTTTCTTTAGAATTTCAAATAATTTTTATTACTTTGATGTTTGTGCTTGATTGGAGCAATGCAAGACCTATGGATAAAGTAGATGAATGCTTATTTACTTGTGAATACTGTTTTAAGGTATATAAAACTTTATTAATATACATATAAACATTTTTCAGAATTGTTTAGATTATTAAATGATGTTTATAATTAAATAGGGTGAAGTTCTTTTAAATTGTGCCAATCAATGTTTGGTAACACCAAATAACATGGATTATCCTTGGACAGAAATTTGCCCATTTTTTGGTTATATGGAATTTAATAAAAGATAAATAATATTTGTAAACGATAAATTTGTATAATAATCATAAATTGACAACTAAATTAACTTGTTGTAGTATTCTTATAAAAATTACACTTTCAAAAAAAAAGTAACATATCCTATGCAGTTGAAATTATCCATGGTAATTAGATAATTTAAAATAGTAAAAAACTAACATTTTATGACATACTATTAACTTATATTAAAAATAAGAAAATATAGCATAAATCATCACTGTGCTTTAGGTTTTGCAGACTTAACTTTCTTTAATTTTTTAAGTCCATTTAAATTTGTTTTCAGCAGATTCCAGTATGCTTGCTGAAATTTATTTACATCCTTAGAATGGATCTGAAATCAAGACATGTAACTAATTATTTTTTAATCCAATCTAATACTTTAATTGATAAAATAAAATTATAAATCTACTTATAGATCACATTAAAAAATTAATAATGGAAAAGCAATTGCTTAAGATTTGTTTGGTTCAAATATTTTATTTAGTTTAATGTTTTTATTTTAAGTTATTAAAATTGGGTCATTACTTACAACAGTAGACAGTTTCTTCGACTTAAACGTTGCTCTTACTAAACAAAAATATTCTGTCGGTGCTGGAAGAGGTGGTTTACTTTCCCTTGGTTGGGGTTTATTATGCCCATTAACTGTAACAATTATTTAATAAAATTAAGTTCCATTATTTTGATGAAATAATATTCTTTTAATTTATTTAGAGATTTTCATACTTACATCTCTTTATCGTGAGAGACACGGAGCCGGCCGCCCGAGATTTTTCAAAGAATTTGTTAAGCTCTACTAAAAACTAAAGAAAAATTTATTAATTTAAAAAACGTAAACTCTAAACAAAAGAATATTTTTCTTAAAAAATTACCGTGTCATTCTCTAGCAAGACCATTTTAAGGCAGTAGCATATGCCGACGTCCTTCCCACAAATAAGCGTCAAACAAACACGACTGGAACCATACTGACTTTTTGTAAGGTTAGAATTACAATACACGCGTGATGCAGTCACCAGCGATATATAGGACAATTTTACTGTTCCGGAAATTTACCATGGCAATAATGGTTTCCATCTTACTGTAGGTAGGTATACATATAGTACCAAATTCAGCTGATAGAAGGCGTCAAATTCTCAAAGTTACTAGCTGTGTTGACAGAAAAAAGAACAATAGGTATGTATGCACCAGCACAGGTAGAAGTAGAGCTCTTTAAATAAACACTTATTGAGATCTCCACTTATTCATTTACAAACAACTTCTCCCGATATTCATTAGAATTGGTATATGTCCACAAAAGTAAATGAAAGATAAACTCCTTTATTGACTAAAGTGAATAAGTAGAGCATTAAAGCATTATAAAAACAATTTGCTCCAAAATGGTCGAGTCTCCGGACCTTACTGTACAAATAAACAACAAATCTAAGTGTATTTACAATAATGCACTCAAGACTGAAGGAAATGATTTGAACTCGTTGATTTCTAATTTGAAGTCGATGCAGCAAAAAGTTAATGAAATCATTACGAAACTCGTTCAGGCCGAGCAAAGCTCGAACGAAGGTGAGTTTTTACGATATCTTTTTTCTGATCTCATTGCAACAGGTAGTATCTTTTTTTATTAAAAGTAACATTTTTCTTTTCAGGAGAAAATTTAGCTGACGACGATGAATCCGAAGAAAACGACGATTCAGACGACGGCGATGGAAATTCCGAACCTAAAAAATGCAAATACAAATAAGATTTATGATAAGAAATTTTAATAACTGTACTTTTGTATATTTTTTATGTAAGAAATAAACGGTGATTTTTTAATTTTTAAAAATGCTTTATTTCGCGAATATTACTTTTGCGAGCGCTCAAGTAGGCGTGAGAGCCGCAAAAGTGGGAAGCCGCAATTATACGTGAATGGCAGTAAGCCGCAAGATACACGTAAGTAAATGTAAACAAAAACCGACGAAGAAAAGGAACGTTACATTCTGGAAAGAATTCACCAGTAAGACCATTGGTAATTAAAGAGTCATTAGTTTTCAGATCAAAAGAAACTTTAAAATTATTAGAACAGCCCTTGAAATGCGTGAAACGGTATTACCGTTTTTCTAACCTTATTTAAGCGGCGCCTTAATTGATTTAATTAGCAAAGTAACTACGTAATTTGACACGAGTATCGTGAACATTTTTTGCAAAATTTTATTTCTAGATGCAATATGTCGACGACACTATCAAATCAGGCGCAAATTCGGTACGTTATAGAATGGTTCCAGGAATGGTCAGAGATGCAAAGAGACGATTTTGTGGGCATATTATTGGAAAGATGTAGTTCTTCAGGCCTAGTAAATGGTTTACTCACTGGTATAGAAAGTCTTGGTAAAGATAATTCAGATAGACCACCAAGCCTCTTTCAATGTCGCATCAAGCTCTTTCGAGAGTGGAGTCAGAATTGGTCCGAACAAGAAAAGGAAATGCTGGTAACATCTATCAAACATATGGATCCTAAATTTGCAGAGAAATATGAGCAGAGGCTAACTGAAGGTAATGGGATTGGAGAAGAGCAAGTAGAAGGAGAATCATAAGAGACAAAGACTACTATTTTTTTACGAGAAGGATGTAAAATTTGTTTGATTCTTTAAAAAAGAAAAGCGAGAGACTAAGAACTGCTATTTTTGTGATTAATATACGTTCCACGAGCTAACGAGAAATAGCTGTTATTGGCATTTATCTAGTCTGTCACTGCTTTTGTTATTCATTGAACATTCCACAAAAATAGTACTTCACAAAATCATGATTATATATTATTTATTACTTTATATACTTTCATTCACATTATACTATTTCAATTTATACACTGGTTGAAAATTTACTTTTAAAAAATTTATAAAAATTATTTTAAAATGTTTAAAATGTGTTATCAAAAATATTATAATAGTAATTTTACACAATAAAGTTTAAGTTGAATTAAAAACCAAAATAAATAATAATTGTTATTATTTTTACTCTTATTCTTATTAGTATTAGTACTAACATTAATATTACTAATATTAATTTTATTATTTTCATTGGTATTATTATTACTATTATACATGTTAATTTTCTACCAGTGTATAGATTTTCTTGAAGACAGTTTAGTTTACGCACAAATACAGTAGAAATTTTGCCTCGCAAACATTACAGATTAATATAATCAATTACTAACATTTGTTATTCCATGTGTTACATATCACAGACCTGTACTAAAATTTGGTAATTACATGCCAGTGCCACTAACATACATCACCGTGTGGTTTGGCAGTCTCGTTACGCTCGAGTAATTGTTATTTCATTGTAGTATAAATATTGTCGTTTTAATTGTTATTAATATACGACGCATTATCGCGATAATATTAGAATCTCGCGATACAATATCAAGTGGAACTTTTAATTACTATATTCGCGCGTATTGCTTAAATAAATAATGTATAAATATCATTTAACGTGTGAGAGCGACGTGCTTGATTACACTTCAGTACAATAAAAGCTTTTTAAGCCTAATATATTTATAATTTCCTCTCTTTTCCCTTATCTACTTCACTTTCTTATAAGGAATTTTGAGTTTGTTTTAACCATTTGGTACAAATTGATCTTATAGCATTCTGTCCAAGTCTGTCTGCCTCTTTTAAAATTTTCCTAATATCTTGAGCTCTCTGATGCTTGACAGCAAGAAGATAAGCAGCTTTTAACTGTTTACTCTCTATGTACGAGCTTATCTGGAAAAGAATAAAAATATTCGTTTTTAGCATAATCACAATTTCAAATGCGGTATATCTACTACAAAATGTTAGACAGAATTACCTTAAGTTCGACATCATTAATTAATCTTATTAAAGAATCTACGCGATCTTTAAAATCAGAGTTTGACTCTGTTTGAGAACTATGCAATAAAAGTTTCACACAGTGCGTTAAAACACGATCGGATATAGCCTGTGAATCCGGCGCACCGGAACTTCGACAGCACTTTACTAATTGCTCTATGGAACCAATTTTCTTTTCTAATGCTAAAACATGACCAGCTAAAGAATATACCTTCTGTGGACGTAAATTATAATCTGCAAAACAAAATATCAGTTAATGTAAAAAAAAAAAATACTTTTTCATAGACAAGTAAAAGTTTTCAGTATGATTTTGACGTAAAATTTGACATTAAAGAAAATAAAATGTAAAATGATACTAGCCTTGCATTATTCTGAAAGCAATTCCAAAACCTTCTTCTGCATCTCGTCCACACAGTATAGCTAATACAGCAAGACGAGTTTTCTGTTGCTGATTCCCAAACAACGTCGGTAGTTCGTCGGAATGTGCATTTTCCGTATCCATATCAAGCAGATGTCTCAAATAAGGGCCAACCGATCTCCCTTCTTTCTCTGCATTACCTAAAAATTTAGCTATTTCCAATTGCCTAGAAATCGTAATCATATGCTTATCGATCTCTGACGGCTCCATTTCCATTGTGAGACCTCCGTGAGGGCCGCTATGAGATGAACTGATACTCTTCCTTCGATTTTTACTTAAATTCTCAACGTTCAGTTCAGTTTCCAAGTGTTTTTGCGCCTCTATGAGAAAGTGAGCCTTAGAGCACAAGTCTACATAATCCCTCGCGTCTTTCTCGTAGAAGCGAATGCACGTCATGGCCGCTCTGATGAAATCCCTCATAAACAGCTGTACATGGTAGAGGGTATGAAGAAACTGTTTTTTATTGAGACTATGGCAGGTATAGACCAGATACTTCTTCCATGTAAGAAGACTGGCGTCCTCAGCTCTGATGGCGTTGAGAAGTTTTTCGACATTCCCCATATTCAGACAGCGCAGATACACCGCGTTGAAGAACAAATCGGGTTCGACATTGTTTTCCAGTACAAAAGATAGGCACTTGTTGAATTCCTCATGTTTCACAAAGAACTCGAGAATGGAATTGGCACTGCCGTAAGTCAGGAGATAGTACAAGCTCTCATCATAATATATGCTGCGCGAATTCCAACTATGAACGAACGAACATTGACCCTGGCTAATAGCTTTTAGACTATTAAGTGTAGTTAAGATTTCCTGCGCTACATTAGGCTTAGACTCAAGATTCTGAGAGTGATCTGGATTTAGTTGGCTTTGATTTTCTAGAATTTGTAGTATTTCGAGAAGCAACGGAGGATCTTTGACGGGACGACTTTTTAGTACTTGCCGCTTCCGACTCGGAGAATCGTTTTTCGAGTCATCGGTTTTTCGCTGTTTTTGGATTTCCAACGAGTCTTCGCTGCTTTTACTAGTATACTCAGAATCAGGATAAGATAGTAGTACCCAATCATCAAAGTTTTCAATTAACACTTTTTCTAAGCAATGAGAGAATTTTGTTCGAGCTCGATCCAAGTAACCAACCTTTAAAATAAAAATGATCTTTAGTTAATAACAGTTAGACTATCAAGCGCAATAATAAAGCTTATCTTTACCCACCTTTAAACAGGCCTTTCCCCAAGCAGCCCAAACTCCTTGAGTGTCTAAGCCAGCCTTGGTGCTGACGTCGAGTGCGAGAGTCCACTGTTCTTTCTCTGTCAGCAGATCACGCAGTTTCCTAAGCGCGTGCTCATCCAAACTGTCATCCGACGGTATAAGAGCGAGGCAGTCGGACTGAACAAGCGTAGCGATAAGATCGACTTGCGAAAGAAATCGATCGCAGTGTGCTAAGCCGGCATTGAGTCCGAGTTTTGCGCACTTCACTTTAACTGCCACTAGCAGCGAGCGGATCATCTTAATGATTAGTGCGTGATCGATCTCTGGATTGACTCTACCTCCGGTCACCGGCTGCAGAAGTCGTTTCATCTCGTCGCAACGATCCAGAAGGAAACTGAAGAAAAGTATGAAAAGAAAAGCTCGTAAATATCAAGTTAAATTAAGATCTGTCGATGTACAACTCTATTTATTTTACCTCGCGTAAGCTTTGTGATCCGAATGCAAACTTAAAATCGCCAGGCACAAAGATATATTGGGAGCGTACTCAAACGAGAATTCTTCTCGTACAGTCTGGTTATGAGTCTCGTCAGTGCTGAGTTTCCAGCATTCCAAAGCAACGCTGCTGGCAGTCGAAGAAGCTGCCTGCATCTGGAGGGCCGTCTGTTTCTTGCAGTCGTCGCAGATTCTCACCAGCACTGACTTCGGATAGCCGGAGACTTGCATTCGCTGCTGCGAGCAGGCAGCACAGACAACTCTTCCGCAGCGACGACAGTGATGACGGCGATTGAACATCGAGAAAATCACTGCCTTGCAGCAACTGCATTCTCTTGCCTAAAAAAATGAGTTTAATAGTAAAAAGTCACATTAAAATTTTCATAGTATTAATGCGAAATAAACTGTTTACTTTATAATTGGGTATCCACTCTTCTTTTGTTGGTACGTTTGCTGGCATTATAAACTCGCCATTTCGACTTTCATTATCCGAAGATATTGATGGCGTTGCTGAGTCCTTGTTTTTAGAATCAATACCGTCGCGTTGCAATGATACTCGGAAATCCAACGATTTTCCGGCGTAAAATCGGACTATTTTGTCGAAACTTTCAATGGAAATTTCAGCTTGTTGAAGATTGTCCGATCTCTGAATAGCGTTTATTACTTTCCTTAGATTTTCGAATTTGCAGTTCATCAACATTTGTTCTAACATTAAAAGGGGTTCCTTTATCAATTGAATATAATGAATTCTTTCTTTGGATTCCAATTGATCAAGGATTTCTACACCTATCTGAGCTTTATGATACATAACAGTTTTGTTAGGTTCACAATGCTCTAATAAATACTCGATTATAAATCTCATTGCACTAATAGATTCCAATCTCTTAAGAACTCCTTTACACATTTTCATCGACTGCCTTATTGGAAGAGCTGACAAAAGCTTGAATAAAAAATTGTTTGGATTATATTTTATATTCATAGATAATCAATAGAATTTTAAATAAGTAAACAATTCTTACCTTACGAGCATTTTTAAAATCAGCTTCGTCATTTTTCAGCAAGCCAATGAGAAGATCTTGGGTGACTAACGATTGAATTTCTAAAGAAAATGCTTGATATTCTAACCATTCGAGGCATAGTTCAAATTTATCAGCCTCAATAAGTGATTGAATTATGCAGACTGGATCGGTTTTTTCAGTGCAATATACGACATCGTACCAAGTCGCTTCTCTAGAATCTAGTTCTTTATTGTTGCAGTACGGTAGCATTTTATAAAAAACTGTAACTCGACAGAGTGTCTCATTCATTTTATATCTAGAATGTGACGGAAGTTTATGTTTATCGACATGATGAAGTGCGTGAAACAGAGCATCTTGACATAAGTGAACGGGCCATTTGTTTATATTAGAGAGTATGGTTTGGGCTAAAACGTTTATATCTTTGATTTGATGAATATACTGCAAAATTTTTTCGGCATCCAAGTTATCCTTCATTTTATATATTAATTCACACAATAGTTTATCTTTTAAACACTGAATTTCCGTACATTTTATTAACAATTTACTAGGCAATGCGTTTATAACTTCTAAACAGTCTTCTATTCGATCGTCTCTCAAACATTTTTCCAGATACATCCACAAGTCGTTCAATGACAGATTTTCCTGTATACTGGCAAGCGTTTGATTGTCGTCGAATAAGGCGGCAGCTAATGTTGAGATCCACGGAGAGGTGGAATTATTTTCAAAGCAAGCTGTCCTTTGAAAATTATCGCAGCCGCTTTCCAACATGGGCGAACCTTCTTTATGAACACGCTTGACAAGATACGAAAGTAACCAGCAGTGTCCCTCCAAGTAATGTACAACATTTGGTTTTATTGATCTTGAAGTCCACGTTGAACTGCTTTGATTATTGAAACTTATACTTCGTTTCATTGATGTATCAATTTTTGTTGCATTGATTTTATCATAACTAAGCAATATTTCGTAGGAATTCACATCAGGCTCATATTGGCGAATTACTTTTTCAGATTTGCTAAAATAATCGTTTGTAAAAGATGAATTTTGGCACGATTCATTATGAATTATGTTATCGTATTCTACATTTGATGCATTTTTTTCTACAAATTTTACATAACGCTGTACGAGTTCCGGAAAACGTACTATTTGCTTTAATTCTTTTGCATCTTCATTATTTATTGTATCAGATTCTGGCTCTTTTGTAGAGTAACAATCGAGATAATCGCATAGAGCCTGATTTAAATCTTTGTTAAGACTTTGTGGATAATAAATCTGTAATCAATATCAATTTTTAGTATTTTTATAATATTTAAAAAAAAGCATCTCAGTTTAGTACATCCAAATACATTATACTTACACGAATCGCTGGTGTCTCATAAAATTCATTTGCCATTGCAAATATCGCTCGAGGATCATGAACAAGATCTAAGTCTTGCCATGCAACTTCATTAAGGTCTTCAGTGCGTGTGAAAAATTCAGAATCCCACGACATATGACCAAGTAATTTGGATCTCAAAGTTGCCAAAGAAATGCGACCCAAGTCTCCGACATGATAGTTGATTGAAGACAAGGAAATAAAATGTCTTAGAGAATTAAAAGGAGGATCAGTCACCCACACACTTAATTGTGCATGTAAAAATAGTAAATTCCAGAGATTCAAGAAATAAGCTAAAGTATGCTCGCCAACAGAGAGTTCGCTTAAGTCTAAATTTTCTAGTATAGATGACTTTTCCAAAATTCGTTGAATGTCAGAATCTTTAGATAAATCATCCAAATCTTTATTCGATATTCTTGCACAATCCGGATATAAACGCTTAATAGTTTCAATTAATTCTAACAAAATATCCGCAACACACTGATTCGGATCTTGCAATTTGTGATCAGACACAGTCTAAAAAGTAAAAATAAATTATGAAATTATAAATATTATTTATGAACTTATTTCGTAAGAAAAAAAAATGAATAACTTACTTTATCATTTAAACTTTTATTAAGGACCACGCAGCCCCACGTGTCGCTGCATATAGTACGCAACGAATCATAACAAGTGAGCTTAGGGCAGCAATTGACTAATATATTGTGAACTAAATTTACCCCTAATTTATTAGCTATTATTTCGAGACTTTCGGGCTCAATATTTAAATCGAATATCTGATGCCCGAAGTAGTAATCTAACGAATTACTCAACAACACTGACTCAGTTCTAGGCGCAACGTGTTCATCTGAAATTCAAACATTACTCTTAAAATATGAAGAATCAGCCTGACAAAACAATTAAAAAATTATTACCCACCATTAGGAACGATCGAGTGCAAGATTTGCAAATGTGCCAGGATCTTGTGCAGGTAGCTCTGGCCATTGCCACACAGAGCTATGATCTCGCGGAACATCTTCTGGCCACTCGACACCAGACCGTTGCTCTTATTATCCTCATTCTCGAGCCACGTCAACTGGCTCGCTCGGAACTGCCTCATTTTCTCAGCAAGTTCACGCCAGAAGTCCGTCTTCTCTTTCCATTCGCGCGTATTCAGCGGCACCGCTGCATCGCACAGCGCTCCAGGCACGCTCCTACCAAGCTGGCTCTCGTTCACCAGCCGATAGAGATCATCAAAGTGTTCGGCGTGCCGTGTACCTTCAAGTTTATTGCGCGACTGCTTCAGATACTTGGCAGCCACGCCGAGCAGGCTGGCTGATGCCTGCTGAGTTTGGCCCATCGTCAGGGCAAGATCCAGCACGCAGAAGGTGAGGATCTCACGGGCACCGATGCTTTCGGAAGATAAGAGTCGGGCATTGGGTTCTTGGGAGGCGATGAAGGTTTCGAGTTGGCCAGCGATGCGAGAGCTCTGGTAGCCGCCTTGCGCTGCGCGCCGAACATTCTAAAAGTTTTTTTTTTTAATTAAACGTTTTTTGCGCAATATGATATTCTAGTAAATAGAATCGCTGTAAGTTTACCTCCAAAAGTTGAAATTCTTTACTTCTGGTAGTTGACGGTACAGTGTCCGACGAGCTCATTTGTTTCAACATTTCATGTCGGAAATTTTGCATTGCTTTTGAAAATCGAACCTGCCCGTCTAGCGGAGTGCTCTTCATGCCGAACATCTGCGAGAAAATTCAGAGTTTTGTGTGAAAAGAAAAGTATTAAAATGGCTCGTAAATCAGTAGCTAAAATTATTTTTGCACTATTTCTAATATTAGCAATTATTAATCATGGACAGGGATATTCATCACTCTCACAGATGGTTTGTCAACGACCTGTGAAAAAATAACCTTAAGTACGTTTAATTATTTCAAAGCAATGCATTGGTTTCATTTGCAGATTGATCTACGTGATGCGGGCACATTTGTTGTATCATCTTACGATGACGATTACGACGACAACGATAATGAAATAATACAGCCCCAGGATATTCAACATCTAGTATCTCCTGCTGCTGATGATGAAGAAAAGTATAGACCCTTGCATGCTTTCGTTGCAAAATTTCGAGAGAAACGATCGGCTGATAAACCATTAAATGGTATTGATCAACTGCCTATATTTTAATTCTATTCGATTTATAGTATAATTTAATATTAATCTTGGTAGCTAAAAATCGCGGGCGAAACGTATTCAAGTAAAGCGGAGAGCATGTAAGATAGTCCGCGAAAAATGTTAACCGACTTTTTTATCTGAGCTAAAAAATGTTGTGCAATTTTTCACGGCAAACTATTGGTTTGCAATAACACAATATTTACTCTTTACGAAAATGTTTGCCCGCGTTAGTTACGGTGTCAGTACAAAATTTTTTGTCTTGACATAACAACTACTTTCATTTGATTTGAGGTAATATCGATTATTGAATTTTTCTTTCTGTGTCTATATTTTAAAAATAGCAATCATGCTGTCGTTTCAATGGATGCAAAAAGTTTTATTATACAATTTGAAATCGACATGGTTAGCAGATAAAAATTTGCGTAGGTATTATATCAGTGCAAAAAGTTGGTATTGAAAAATTTCGGAAAATTTCGTGGCACAGAGTTTTGTTAAAATTTTCTTGCGCTCTGTACCTTGAGCAAGTTTTTTTGACTGAACTCTATAGGTTTCGCGCGATCTTTTTAGTACCTACATATAAGAAGCTCGTATTACTAATTTTGAATTTCATGCATTAGTACAGAATTGGTTAAGTTAACCGATAGGAAGATTTACAAGAGAACATTGAAGTCAATAAACAGAAAAATTCAAAAAAGTACAAAGGACGACGATGAAGAAGGGAATGAAACAACGTCGGAAGAAGTTTCAACTTCAGAGACAGAAAAAGAAACTACAGAGATGGACGAATTAAATACAGAGATTGAAGAAACAACTACAGAAATGGAAAAAGAAACTACAGAAATAGAAACAGAAATTACAGAGATGAAAAAAACATCTACAGGGAGAAAAAAATCAACTTCAGAATTGAACAAATCAAATTCAGAGATGAAAAGTGTGACTAAAAATATGCAAAAAGAAACTAAAAAAATAGAAAAAACAACTACTGAGATTATCAGATCAAGTTCAGGGATGAAAAAATCAACTACAGAGTTGGACAGATCAAATACAGAGGCAGAAAGAACAACACCGGAGATGGAAAGATCGACAACCGAGGATTTTGATGAATACGAAAGTACTTCAGAAGAATTCGAAAGCACAATTACGCATTCTACGAACGGCATATCTACCGTCAGCGAGTCCATTATTGCGCATACTTTAGAAACGACTGATTACGACAAAGACATTAGTCATAGCACTCTTTCGAGCACAAAACACGATAAAATGAAATCAACTCAAAGTGCAAAGCCTGAAAATCTATTTACGAGCCCGCCTACAATCCAGAGCAAGGCGCCTGAAAGTATACATACAACCGCATCTATGAAAATTCACGGTAACGAAGAAAAAGGTACTCAAACAGACGAACAGGAAACGACAACTATTAAAATTAGCACATCAAATACCACCGCAGAAGCTGCAACGACTTCAGCTTATGAATCAACTTCTGCGAACGTGGTAGATTATACGCGGCGCAGCACTGGGACTGCTTACAGAGAATCGAGTACAGAGACTTCTTTAGAAAATAGGACGAAATCGCTAATTGATATGCAAAATAGAACGATAATAACTATATTCAGACCCACCCCAGTGAAGGAGGACTTCCAAACGGTGAAGAGGACTACTGAAAGTTTCGGTACTACGGAAGAAGAGGAAATCGAAACGACCCAACCTATTGATTTCGTGAAGATCATGCCGGATTACAGCTTTGAAATCGATGAAATAATAACGAGCAATATTACCTACAACTTTACCGATGACGAGATAGAAAAGACGCTTAAGAAAATAGCAAGGAAAACCTTTGAAACTAGGAAACCGCGAAACTGTTCGGATTTTCACGGATTTAGATACGGCGTTCCGGCGTTAAAATGCGCGATATCAAATATTTTTGGAGCAAGAAACCGCACCGATTTGGTCAAAGCTTTTTCGAAAACATGGAAAATCATCAGTGTATGGCTTTGCGTTTACATTCTATTCGCCGTTCCTTGCTGGTGTCAAAGAGGTGGGAATTTAATCTACCATTCACTTATATAATTTAGGTGTTTATTTTGAATAAAATAAAAATATGTTTCATTTCATATAGGATGGTGTTGCTGTTGCTGCCGCTGCAATTTTTGCTTCCCAGAGGATATAATTATGGATGAGAAACGATATTTCACCAAAAATCCCCCGGGCGTTTTTGTGATCCCAACTAAGAAAAAGGATGCACCTGCTGAAATATTGAAGTACGAACCAACGGCATATGAAAACGATGCTTACGAGAAATTCGAAACCACTATAAGAAATCTTTGATAGCATATCGTAATTTGAAATTAAAACGAAATTACCTCTATGACTTGTTGAGCTCTTGCGTAGTCGGCCTTCCACAAGCACTGTAGAGTCAAACTCTCCTTAGATGCCAGCATCAAGTTGATGATGAATTTAGAGTTGGAATTTTTCGACGATATTCCATCCACCGCCGGTATTGTCGGAGCATGATTTTTACTTCTCTTTTTGCGTTTGTTGGTAGCATTATTGGTATCTGTTGATCCAGTTTCCGAAGAAGCATCGACATCTGACTTCTGATCTCGCTCAGCTTCTTCTGACGAGCTTTCGGCTTGCTGGTTGTAAAAAATGGACTTGCTCTTCAGACGCGAAGAGAAGCTTAATTTTTCGTCAATGACGTTATCCGAATCATTCGAGAACATAGCTGAGTTATCTACAACGTCGTCTTTGCTATCTACAAAATCAGGACTAGTCAGCAGTTCCAATCGCCAAAAAGCATCGGCCAAAACTTTATCAATGGCGAAAATTTTCTTCTGAATAAACTCCAAATCATCCGTGTTTCCAATCTCTCGTCGAAGCTTGGCGAAATCGATGCCAAGCTGAACTATACACCGCTTCAGGTGACGCAACAGCTTCCTCACCGAATATTTGTTGCAAACGAATCCATAGCGCTTGTTCACTACTTCGGACTCTCTGCTTTCATAGGTTGAGCTGTACCTCTCTTTTTCAGAGAAAGCAGTCTCGTAGTCGTCTTCCTCCGAAGTACCTTCTGCATTAAAATGTATATCATGGCGAAGGAACAGCATCGAAAATATGTTCTCGATGACTTCAAGTCTCAAAGTTAATGGATTTATGGCGTTTAGCAAACTTTCTAGTTCGGTGTAATAGTTCGATGCGGTGTCTTTTGCTCTCGTATTGTAAAATTCGCATGATAGTATCGCCTTCAAGGCTGTTTGCATAGCTCGATACGATCGGAAGACTTTTACAGCTTCCTCCGTATCCTTCAACAGATTCATTACTTCGTTGTAGTCGCATTCGTGGATATCGATACTTTTTTTTAGAACTGTGAGAATGCAGTATTCTTGCAGGCCACTGAGAATACGTTTGACGGATAAGTTTTGGTCGACGGCAGTGGGTAAATATTTTTTTCTGTATTCTAATATCCATTTGACTACGGTCAGTCGATTGTTTAAACAAGTGTTGAGGTTGACGAGAATCGGCTCGTTGTGCTCGTACTGAGTGTAACAGCACTTGTTCAGTAAAAATTTGAGAGATTCGCAAATGCTGATACTCTTTTTCCATGTTTCTGCTTCGGCAGTGATTTGTATATGGGGCAAATTATGCAGAAAGTGGAGTAAAAGTGAGGGCCAAAGATTTCTTAGTAATGGGCAGGATAATATTCTGGAAGTCTTGTCATATTCGCCATTCTCTACTAAAGCTGAGCACACATCCTGTATTAACAATGACATGGGAATGTCAATAAATTTTTATAAAATGTAAATAAATTATCAATTAAATTCATCTTACCAAGACATCTAATAACCAATGAATTCCTTTCTTTATTACTCTCAAAGCGAGTTCCTTAGCATGGAGTCGGGGTTCATTTAAATTATTGCCATTAGTAGACAATATTACATTGCTAATTCGTCTAGCATTATCTACATTATCAATAGGTGCTGATCTTAAATTTCTATCATCTAGAAATTTGTGCCATTCTTTTAAGAATTTTGTACTCTTTCTAGAGTATAATGCAAGTTCTATATGATCAGGATTACATGTTTTATATAAGTGTGGATACAGCCAAATTAATAATTCATCTTCCTTAGATTCTGTTAAATTTAATTTTGATAAAATACATAATAATACTCCCTCATATTCATCAATATTTTGCTGCTCTGTAATAAATTTTAAAGCACTTGAATAAAGGTCTTGAAAAACTGAATCTGAAGGAAAAAATGAAGTAGGCCACACGTGCAATAAATCATTAATAAGCCAACAAGTTAAAGCTGGTCTAGTATACAAACTAGTTTCTAGAAACTGAGACGACCTAGTAGATAGTTTATTTGTACACACGGTGTCCCCTCGTTTAGCTTGTAAAATTGCATCGAATAATTCTAGAAGCTCCTAAATTAATTATAATATTTATAAGTTTAAATTAAGTGATTAAATTATTAAAAATTTTATTTTATTTATTTAAAAGTAACAAACTTTTAGTTTAGTTATGCCATTTTTATGAGCAGTGATTGAATTATTAATAGATTAAAATGTTTTAAATTTAAAAATAGTAAAAGTTTTATATTTAAAAAAATATTTAGTTCCGAAATTTACTCGTAAGTAAAAATTGTTCAAAATTTAACATAAGTTTGTTGCAATTTTCTTTCAATATGGCATAGATAAACATAAAATAACTCCTATCAAAGAAATCTAAAAATAACTAAAATTTAATAAAAACACACCTTTTCAACAATTTCTGGAATTTCATTACTAATTAATTTTAAGTTGGAATGAAATTGAATGATATCCAATTTTTCTTTGGTCTTCGCTGAGTTACGCTTGTCCAGCCACAACAACAATTTATGACTAATCCACTCGTACTGCGTTCTATTCTCAGACGCGGCTCTGAAAAGACGAAAAAAGCAAATGAAAATCTCGACGAAACAATATCTCTGCGTCGAAATATTGCTGCTCAAGGCAGCGCTGAGCACGCGCGTGCTGGCACGCAAACAGCTATATATCCTTGAACCAATGATCCACCTTGCTCCGCGCTCCACGCTACTTATACGCATATAATCTCGATAAAACTCACAATGTGCTATTGATCAATTGATGCAGCTGGTCTATATCGTCCCTGGTATAGTTGGCCAGGTAGTGGCTCTCGATTTCGGTGGTGAGGATGGCAGAGGCCGTGTACCATAACCTCGAAGCGATGCACTTCTCGATCTCGAGGAGTTCCGGGCCCTTTGACATTTTCCGCGGCTACAGGGCGCACAATAACGCAGCATTTCACTTGCACCACCCACCGAGATGACACTTTTTTCCCTCCCAAGCAGTTTCACTCGCTGGTGGGCTTTAGCAGGAAAATACGACGAGCCACTGTTTTGTTTTGAAACGTCATTGTGCAAGCATGCAGAACATATGTGTATACTATACGAGAGGGCGAGAGAGCGCCAACAGAGACGGACTATGCGCGCTGTATACGCGAGCGTTTGAATCAGCGCGTAGTTTGTTATGCAGACGCGGGAGAGAGGAGAGAGAGAGAGAGGGAACGCGCGGATTGATAACGTATTGACAATGGTACGCGCGCGCAAGAAAGAGATAATAGTAATACGGAGCAAATGTCACCCTAAATTTAATTCGTTTGACGCGAGGTGCAGGATTGATGTGGTAGCACTGTTTGACCCAATTAGAGGAGAAAAAGAAAGTAATGCTCGCTATGATAATTTCGTATATGCGAAAAGCGCGTTGCTGAGAACAGAGATGGATGATTCATGCTTTGCTCTGTTTATCTGGCACTTATATTGGATTAACAGCAAACAATGAAAATCTACTTTCAAGTTTGGAGCAGAATAAATATTGAATGAGGTGTCGGTGACGCGTCGGATTAGTTTAGGGGAAAAATGATACATGAAACGGTGTTTTATATCATCGTAAAAATAAATGTGTATATATTTATCAATATTTTGTACATTTGTCAATTCTCTTTTACAACAGCGTCGCGTATCGACTTTCTGACAGACTGTAAAGAATCAAAGTAGGGCGTGATTTATTGTTTCGGACATCTCGTAACTCATCGGAGATCTGTTTAATATACTTTTTATAACGTGGATACCTGTAAAAAATGAAAAATATTTGTTTAATGATAGACCAAAATAAATTTATCATTTAAAGTGTACCACTTCTGATATTAAAGTTGTTTGCCAAATAAATCGCCTTTTTCCTTATGTACAAATGAAGTGATTTTTTAGTGGTAACACGTTTGTAAAATTTATTTAAATAAAAAATCACTTACTCTTCTATTACTACTTGGACGCTTTTCTGAAAGTCTTGCTCTTCCTCGTCAAACTCCAAGAAGTTAATGATCGCGCGGACAACGGTCGTTTCCAAAAAAACCGCAAATACTTCAATAGGAACCTTAGGTGATATTCTCTGCAAGAAAGAAGACATTTGTGCGAGGATACTATTCTTATAACTTCTTTTACTGCTTCCAGACAATCTATCTTTATCAAAAATAATAAAGTTGATGTTAACGTTAGCAGGAGTATTCGTCGAAACATTCAACTCTGTATTAGCGCTTATTTTACTGTCAGATCTATTTAAATTGATTGGCACTAAACTTTCTTGTTGGCGCTGGAAATATTCAACTACATCCTGTAAATGAAAATTCATTTTTTATCATTAAAATAATTATTCTCAATAATTAAAAAAAAATTTCAATATAGGTTATTCATTGATTGTTAGAATAAAAACTTAAAATTATTTCATAAATAATAAATAGATGCTAGTTTGCATCATCTTGTGATAAAATTTAATAGTTTTATTCTGAGCTTGGGTAAGTGAAGCGGACTATTTGTACCGAATTAGATGAGAATCTGTTGCTTTATAAATCTACTATTTAAATCTGTAGTGATTTTAGAACGGGCGTAAAGGTAATTTACTTTACTTGTTTGGCTAACTCGAACTAACTGCTTATCTCTTCTTGCATTCTTACATATTTTCCTTCCACACAATATTTCCATTTCCTTCTTGAACCCTTGAGCATATAAAATGAGTGCAGCAAGGGATAAGGTCAGTTCGAGCCCACCAATCAACAGGGGTGTACTTGCATGTACATTATAATGGTCTTATTGCTCTCCCGGCGGTGTGTCAGTGTCATAGTTATCTCGAACGCACGCGACCAGCCTGCCAAAAAGGGCTGTATAGGCCTGTTAAGGCATACGGGAATTAACGCTTGCGGGAAAATGAGCTTATTCTAGGGAAATGTATTGGGGTACTGTAAGTATTGTGTGTATAATTTCTTTTCTGTGCGTTCAAGTGTACGTTGTGCTTTTCATTGTCATAAGTGCGCATACCATAGCCACGACCCGATTTTATTTGTTTCCTAAATTTGCTCTAAATTTTGTTAAAAACAGACTTTTTTGAATTTCTTTTAAAACTAAATCCAAAGCAACATCCAATTAAAATTCAAATAAGAAAAAAAATTTAAGAAACATTTTCAGAATTTTATAATTTTTTTCTTCAAAGTTTTTAAATCATTAGAAAAGGATTCGAAAAATTTTAAGGTTTACATAATTGAACCTGCATTTTGCTTGAATCCTATAAATAATTAAAATTACCTGAATGCTAATCTTGCGTTCTTGGAATCTATC